>JAECUM010010615.1:0-37281 GCA_016617855.1 Megalonaias nervosa
TATATATATATATATTTTTAATGCATGCCAGTAGCTCACATGGGAACCATATAGTGGATATTTAATGTTATCTATATTTAATTTCTATTGTTAGTTAAGCTTTTTATGATTCTGTGTTATGAATAATTGTAATTTGTAATTGACCTTGTCCGAAATTTAGCTGATTGTGTGCCTGACTTTTGCCATTCATTTTGGTAAACAAAATTATAGATAGCTATAGTTTTCTCTTTGAGTATAGACTAAATATTCAGATAATTATTAACGTCAACATATCTTAGGCTGAGTCTGGTGCATTGGAATTCCCCCACTGAGTTTTGCCGCACATGTAGTTCATAAAATAGATAATTGAAACACTGACCTTATGTAACATCACTGTGTATGACCTTTTGTCTTTGTCCACTGTTTCTCTGCACCACACACGAAGTTTTTCTTTTATACAAAAACAAGAAATTTATGAGACACGATAATACATTATAGTCAACTTACTGCAGTACTCAATTGATCGCAACTTTCTATTGAACTAATAAATTATTCATTCAGTGACTATTTTATATATAGATAAGTTTCCTCTTTAATCAAGTCTCAGCAAAAGGTAGACTTTCCGCACCATAGATGTGACTGTAATCCCGAAAATATGCTATATTAGTTGTTGTCAGTATGTTGAAACGATTCATCATTGTATCGATATGATTGCAATATCGATAGAAAAGGCGTAGAATCGATTCAAAGCGATATTTACCTATTGTAATTTATTTTAATTTTCCAGGATGGGTTTATATATATATATATATATATATATATATATATATATATATATATATATATATATATATATATATATATATATATATATATATATATAAACCAGTAGTACTACTACTTTAGTGAAGATAATAATAATAATAATAATAATAATAATATCAGAAAATTGTCAAATTATAAATTATAATGATAAATATGATGTATATCATACATTTTAATAAAGTACATATACATTCCTTAATTTGTATAATTGATAAATGAAATTTTCAAGAAGGAATCATGTTCGTTTTCGTTGTCTAGTTTCACGAGTGAATGTATACATGTATGTATGCAGACCCGGCTGATTGCGTGTGCGAAGTGCACGATGCACGCAGGCGCCTTTTCAGTTCCTGTACGTTTTATTCGAAAAAAATTTTTTGGAAAGGCGCCTGGAAAGGCGCCAAACATTCATCGCACACACAAGAATGCCACGCGCCGGGCCTGTATGTATGTGCGTGTGTTTATGTATGGTTTAATGGATTGATGGATGTGTGTGTGTGTGTGTGTGTGTGTGTGTGTGGACAGATGGCTGGATGTACCAGTGTAACGCATTTACAAAAAATACCTCGCGCCGGGCCTGTATGTATGTATGTGCGTGTGTGTATGTATGGTTTAATGGATAGGGGGGTGTGTGTGTGTGTGTGTGTGTGTGTGTGTGTGTGGACGGATGGCTGGATGTACCAGTGTAACGCATTTACAAAATGAAGTATCAAAATACATACACTTATCTGTAGAAATATAATAACTATTTAACTTAGCATGGTACTGAGCTTTTTTATACATTTGCTTGATTGTGCTAATGATACGAACGTATATATGTTTTTGTTCATGTGTGCGTGTATGTATGTTTGTATCGATGTGTACGTGAGCGTATATGTATGACTGACTGACTTTATTATCTCTTCAGGAATGATTACATCATGTTAATAAAAGCAAGGCCAATACAAGACCATAAACCGCATCAAAGAACCGAGTGAAAAATAAGAGATTTACTGTGTCAACTAGCGCCTTTACTGGATGAAAGATATTAAACATAGAATTGTATATTTATGTCTAAGAAATTTTGGAATTAAATATCATTTGTTTTAATATGGCCCAACCCTCTTTAAACATTTCTAATGTCACAGCGAGTGTCAGTAAATCAAGAATATATTGTTACATGATTAACAATAAACGTTGCCTTAGTTTCATTGACAGAACAAATTTTAGAGCATATTTCTTCTCTAGTGGGGATTTTATTAGCAAGTTTATCAAAGTGAGAATAGGTTTCTTTGCTGTTCTTTAACATATGCTAGGATTATCTGGCAATTATTTTTAAAATAATGTTAAGTATTTTCAGGTAATGACAAATTAGAAAAATAATTTACCCATAATTATCCAATAGAGTCGAGTTTGTAGACAATTATTCCGTTTGATCTGAATTCTTAAGCGCAGGCTTGTATATTTTCTTCAGTAATGACTCATAGAACGAACGTGGAAATATTAAGTTATGCAGCCACATCATGCTACCTGAAGTGATCACTGTCATACATATCTTTAGCACTCAGCCATTTGTTTCAAAGAATTTCTTCGCTTTCTTATAATTCGCCCATGACAGGTATTCCCAGGCCCGTGACCCACCATTAGAGATCCGTTCTCTGTGTTTCTGCTGCATTTCATTGTGAAACATTTTCTTTTTAGTAGTTTCCAATACGAGTTACCATGGAGGCAAAACCGCTTTATTGGCGGAAACTTAGATGCTGCGGCATGTAATACGTTTATCACGTCTTGAACAATCATTCCAATAGCGACATTCGTCTCTCGTTCTACCGAATTCAGTTGCGTTAGTTAGTTATGTATTGCTTCCTTATGCCTACTTATCTGTTCTGCCCTGACTTTCTTTGAATTTACGGATTTGATTATTTGCTCATCGGTCCTCGTTGTGTTATGTACAAATGGCCTGCCAGTTCTTTCTTTTACAGGGCGATGATCTGAAATTCAATGGATGATCATCTATCAAGTCGGCCATAACCGCTAAGTCGAACGTAATTTTTCAATAATATATAGTCGATCAGAGATTTAGATTACCATCGGCTGTGTACAAGTTAAACCCAGCGGCTCCTACTCATGTGGCACGTCGGACACGCCAAGCAGTTTCGAAGCCCCACGAAACCAAGAGTAGCATCAGAGAACAGTGGGTGACTTATTGAAGAGAGTAATAGTGGAGAATCGTTTAGCTAGCATTTACTACAGTCCTGCTCATTCTGCGGATTACAGAGGAGTTCAAAAGTGGTATCGCGCTGGTAAACTCCCCTACTTCCTCAACAGAATAGTATACCCTTCCCAAGGTGCACAATGCTTTCATCAACATGCCACGTACACGTTGCACAAATATTTCCAGACGTCAACCCAAAGTGGAGGGCATAGATCATAAATGACAAGCCGATTTAGACGTACAATCGCGGCTACAAATATTTGTTTGGTGTCATTGACGTCTTTCCAAATATTGCCTGTTTCGTGCCTTTGACCTCCAAAACATGCTGTGAGCTAGCGCGAGGGTTAAAATGGCGTTGAAACAAGGCGGTCGTCACCATTTCCTATGCCAAACAGACAACGGCACCGAATTTATGAACCAGCCTTTCCAAAAAGAACTGAAGAAACGAGACATCCATTTCTTTACCACAGAGAAACTGAAACTAAAACCACCATTGTGGAGCGTTTTCAACGCATGTTAATAGAACGCACGTGGAAATATTTAACACATCAACATACCCTCAAGTACATCGACGTCTTACCGTGTCTGGTCAAAGCATGCAATCAGTCTTATCATGGGAACATCATCTGCGCCCGACAACGAAGTGACCGTGTTTGGAACGTCCCCTACTTCCCCAAAGAAACGTGGTCTGCTAGCGATGGGGTTTTGCAGTGGAAAAGCGAAATGCACCTTCAACAAAAAACATTTACGGAACCGGACCACCGAATAGTTTCGTGCCCCTGGACGAGTGCGTGTCTGTCACCCTCACGTCTATAAACTAGAAGACATTATCCACGAAATGTTAAAAGGAACATTTAGATTGTCCGACTTATAACAAGTGACCAAAAATGAACACGGCATTTACGACATCGAAATCATTCTCAATCGAAGACCATGTAAAGTAGGCAAACACACAGACTTATTGAAGAGAGTCATGATGGAGAAACGTTTAGCCAGCATTTACAAGAATCCTGGTAATTATGCGGATTAAGGAAGAATTAAAAATTGTATCGTGCTGCCAAAACTCGAATGAAATGTGTACGCTTACCCAAGGTGCGACAATGATTACAAGAACAAGCCACTTACACGTCGCACAAACCTGTTCACGCAAATTTTCCAGAAGTCAAAGCGAAGTGGAGGGTATAGGTCATGAATGGCAAGGCTATTTAGCTGATGTCTGGCCATATATTATTGCGACTACAAATATTAGTTTTGTGTCATTGACGTCTTTTCCAAATTTACTTGGGTGGTGCCTTTGACAATGTTTCCAAATTTGCAGGGGTCGCGCCTTTGACCGCCAAAACGAGCTCGAAGTTAGTGCGAGCCTTAAAACTGGTGTTGACAAAAAGCCGTCGTCACCCTCTCCGAAGGCAAATTGACAATGACACCGAATTTCTGAACCAAGCTTTCCTAAAAGAATTAAAGAAAAGAGACATCCATTTCTTCATCACTGAGAATCTAAACCAAAGCCAGCATCGTGTGACGTTTTCATTACGCGTTAAAAGAACGCATGTGAAAATATTTTACACATCAAAACACCCTGAAGTACATCGACTTCTTACGGCGTCTGGTGAAAGCGTACAATCAATCTTACCATCGGAGAATTGGATGGGACCCCGAAGAAGTGACACCCGAAAACGAAATGCCCTTGTTTGGAACGTCCCTTACTTACCTCAAGAAACGTAGTCTGTTAAAGATGAGTGATTGGGCGCACATTAGATAAACCAAGCGCACCTTCGACAAAGGTAGTTTAGCGAATTGAACCACCGAATGCTTTCTTTTCACTGGACGAGTGCGTGGGCGTCATCCTCCCGTCTATAAACTAGAAGACATGAGCAGAGAAGTGTTAAAATGAACCTTTTTACTTTCCTGAGCTACAACGAGTGCCCGTAAAAGAAGATGAAGTCTACGAAAAAGAAAGCATTCTCGACAGAAGGCCACATAAAGTAGTAGGCTAACGCTAAGTCAAAGAAGTGAAAGTGCGTTGGAAAGGATACCTCCCTAGTTTTGACTCTTTGATCGATTCTTCGCAAGATTATAAAAACGTGACCATCACGCTGTTTAACACAGCAGCAGCATCCTCTCCTTCTCAGAGTTCTTCTCTTCAAGATATACGAAAGAAATATGATGCAGAAAACGTGTCTAAAACGCAAATCGTATTTTCTTCCAAAACTTTGTCGTGTCTTGTATCACAGGAGCCGTCATCGCCAATTTGAGCTGCAACGAGGAGACAAACAATTGTGGACCATTTATAGTGCAGTTGCAGCAGTTACCTTCTTCCCAATCCTTCCTTGAAAGATTCCAGGAACAACAGAAGCCTTGTGGCCAACGCCAGTCACCCCCAAACAGCAGTAAAAGCCCTCTTTTGGAACCTTTGGAAACTTCTTTGCCATCAAGTAATTCCCCGGAAGGCAGAAACCTCGAATTATTAATAACCAAGTTTACTTAACTACACCTAGCGTGCAGTTCGAAAGATGTTTCACGGCCAAATTAATTCAGGCCATCCAGAGGCAATCGGATGACGAAGCGCATTGGGAAGTTGCTTTGGTAGAAATCATTCATCCCACACAAATCCTAAACATCACACAAAATAAGAACACTTTCGTGGTTGACATACTGCATGAGCAAGTACAAGAAGAGTTGGTCAAAAATGATGCGATGGTGCAGGAATTCAAACGGTAATAACGTCACAATCCTCAATTATCTGCCTACACCTTCAGAAATCCTGTGAGTATTATTTTAATGCTCATCATGTGATTGAAACGATTGCTTCCATGTTCGACTAACAGTTTAGCGAAGCCCTGGCCAAACAAAACAAACTTGTCAAGCTCGAGTACCATAAAATTTCTCATCGTCTGGACATATATTTTTCGGATGACAAAATTGTCCTCATTGCTTTCTGTCCTGTGTTGTATGTTATTTTGGGTGTTGTCACTATTAAGGTTTTCAAGGGAGCTATCAAGAACAACAAGAACAATTTCAAGAATTTTAATTACCCTATCGAATTATACGAAGGAATGAATTTGATGTTTGTGTATTGTGATGTGGTGGGTTATTACACGGTTGGAAACACAGCCACACCGTTTATGAGAGCCATTCCTTTCAAAGTGGATTCAGTCATGTCTACTTAAAAACACGTATCACGTTCATAGTGAATTTCTCCATTATCATTATTTGCCTGTCAGTAAGTCTTATTTCGTCAACATTGGTATATTAGATGATCTGGGACAAAATAATCCATTCCCGAAAGAAAAATTACGGTGAAACTACATTTTTTAGAAAGATTCTCTACCGACGTGTAAGTCAAATATCCCGTATACGGAAGAGTCTCTCGACAATAGTTCAGAAGGTATGCCCAAATCTGTATTCTTTTCATAGCCTCGGTCTTAAAACCGATGGAGACAAAAGTACTGCACGCTTTGAAAGATGTAGCTTTGACAGAAATCAAACAATTTCTCTCATCGACAAACAAAACACCAATGATGCCTTCTTGAGAGCAGACAAACGTGTCTTTCATCAAATTGTGAAAGACCGTTTGGCTAGTGGAGAGACCATTATAAATGCGCTGCACGCTGCTGACCAAGGCATTCATTCCTCATTCACGCCACAGTAAGAATATGGCAGAAAGAGCTGCCGACACCCCTTTAAGCTCATAAACATGTTGCGAGAAAGACTAATAAAAAAAGAAGAACCAGGGATTTATACGTCTTTGATTACTAAGAAATTGATGCACCGAGATTCTTGCAAATGTTCCAAGTCCGAACTGGATCTATTTGTCATGCCACCTACCACGATGACGATGCAAGTATCCCAATGGGTAGAATTTCATCCCATCGCGTCTTTGTCTGCCTCAGCTCTATCGAATTTGGAAACAAAGGACAGGCCGAAGATTACATCGGTCTGAATAGCAGTTACTTGTACTTGAAGGTGATCGAATCGGACGGCACCAATGTAGAAGCCATTGATAAAGTAGCCCACGTCAACAATTTCATGCATTTATTGTTCAGCGAAGTGGGTTTTTACTTGAATAACAACCTTGTCAACAGCTGCATTGATACTTGCCCTTACCAAGCATACCTAGAAAATCTCTTGAAATTTAGAAAAGAAGCCAAGAACACCCATCTGGATGCTTGCGTGGTATGGAAACTCGAGACGCTGATCAAGTTCAACGAAAGATCGGGCGATAAAGTGGGACTATTTCGATTATTATGCATACCCGCCTTTGGAAGACGCCATCGACTTTATGAGAAGAAATGCAAACGCGACTCGATTCAATAACGTAAGATTACAAGGAACAGTTTCCATGAAGTGTGGACAATATTATGTGTATTTTCTTCCTCAACGCATTCTGGGATATCCCTTAGAACATTTAGTGACTTATTTTGATATAGAGTATGCTCGAAACGATGATAAAGTAGAACTATGGTTTTGTTGTCTTTAGCTAGAAAACAGTGTGCATCGATGGCAAAACGACCCAGATCAGTGGAAGTCGAGTTTGAATCTACAACGTTGTCAACCCTATAAGTATGTTCCTGTTTGGAAACTGATTGACTTGTTCATTTTGTATTCGAGCAGTTTCTTGCTATGAATATAAATGTTGAATTTTATGAAAAGCTGGCGTATGTTGCGTTGTATTGACACAGTATGAATACATGCTCCTTCACGTTCTCTATCACTCTGGGATGTTTTCTTTCGCATCCACGCTTGAGGCATATAAAGCGGAAAGCTCACCAGTAGCGGTGAGTTCAGCTAGTGAACACTTCAGCAATGGAGTTAAGCAGATACAAACAACTATCAACATAGCTAATATTCTGAGGGCCACCATCAATGTTGAGACTTTTCCAAATGACTAGGAAACAGAACAAGAACAAGAAGGGAAGATGGGATGTCGAAGACAAACAAGAGGAAGAAAAAGAGAACTACACAGATTAACAAGGAATAGTGGATAAGGGACTACAGGACGCCATTGAGTACTCAAAGAAGACCAGCAATTACATCAGAGTTGTAAAATATTTGGCTTGGAGTTCCCTGAAGTCTCGAAAACCAAGGCCACATCTATGGCAGTTTGGAGTCTGAATCATCTCCAAATATTGCTGTGATTCCTATGTACAACGTTCTCTGTCTACCCTGATTGAGGCTTTCCCAGAACAACATTATGAAGAACTCTGAGTGCAGCAGACGTTTGGGAAGAAAACATCACCTGCAAAGTCTTCAATCTGTCGTCCTAACAGCTCTTTTAAGGGATATTACTCACCAAATGCCTTATTATCCTAGAGGTTATATTTTGGCCTGGAAACTCATTTCGAGAACACCAGAAATCTACCTTGATCTTTTGGTCACCATTCAAAATTATCCACAGAAAGCTCATGAGATGAAACAAAATCCATTTTGTCATTTGACCTAAAATTATGCTAAAATTATACTGTGCATTCGGCCTATTATGTACACTGGTACAAAACGTTCTTTATTAAGAGATAAGACAATTTACAACTTATATTTAGCTTCACTCTAATTACAGTTGTGACTAACACAGAATTGTAAATTGGGAACGCTCTATAGCACATTTGGGTTGAATTTGACTTTTGTACACCTATGGCGTTTCAGTTAAAGTTATCGTCAACGTTGTGCCACCCATCCGAGTTCTTTGCCTCGTTTACCTCCTCGGACATGCAAAGATGAGTGTGCGGGACGATTCCCACTCATCTAGTAACCAAACGCCCCGAAGAGTGATTATTGATGAATCGAGATGGCGTCATGTGTGTGGTTTTAATCCCTGCCTGGCGTATCACGTGCGATACAAACTGTATTATGATGAGTATGTTTGTGTGTGGGTCAATTCGCACTCATCTTAAAAACGATGACACACGAGGCTTAATTTCCCCGAACATTTGACTATTTAAGTAGCATACCTTGTATGCATAAATTAAGTAGTCCACCTTGTGGATATAAATTAGTCGTGCATGCCGTTTTGGCGAACATGACCCTAATCCTACCTTAAGTAAGTCTGTTTACAGTCGCGTGGAGTTCGAGCAATGCAGCACGTCAAGGCGATGGAGAGGGTCAACATGGCAAAGCAAGGCGAGATACAAAACCGGTTACCAGCCAATGCTGTTATTTCAGTGCCAGCACTACGGGCCATTAAAGTCCTAGGTAAGGTTCTTGTGAGCAGCTGAAGTTTGAGAGCTGGCGTAAAGAGAACTACTTTATTACTAGTGTGCAATGACACGAGTGAGAAAGTAGATGGTGATGACAATTCTGGGTCAATGGTAGCTGCGAGGATGAGGAAGGACAAGAAGTGTAAACAAAAGCACTTACAAGGGCTAGTGACCACTAGGTACCCTTTCTAGCAACTCCAGTCGTTGAGCAGACACACACCACTCAAATTTTGACCGCTGAATTGACTTGGACCTCCCATCATTCTTAGTCACCCTCACCCCCGAAACAAAACAAACAGCTACTGCAGATTACCAAGAAAAGAACAAAGAACCAAAACCGAAGACGAGGACGACAGTCGCTTCTAACAGAGAAACAGGAAACCATGTACAACGAGTAGAAGAGGAGGAGACAGAGGAAGCTGTATAAGTGGAAGAAGATACCGACCATGACAGACAACGGCTCTTGGAACTTGGTTGGTACCAGAGCTAGATAGCTCAAAGAAAGCCAACCATTATATCAACGCTGTTAAATACCTATACTGGAGGTCGCTAAGCAGCTAGAAAACTAGACAGCAACAATGGCAGTTTGGGGTTCGCATCCTCTCTCAAAACTAACAAGACGACAATGAACACCACCACCGGTCGAGTCTGGTAGAGGCAGTCAAACAGGTACGCAGAAACATGGAGTGTGGCGGAAATCAGAGATGAAGAATATCGTCACCGAACATTTAATCTGTCATCCTAAAACAGCCGTTTAAGGGCTACAAACCAAAATGCCTCTTATTATAGGGCTTCCATTTTGGATTGGAAACTCATCTCGACCTAAGCTATTTATTCAAATTCGATCATTCAGCCACCGTTCAAAAATCAAACTATATTTCATCTAAGATTACTGACAAACTTCTATGGGTCAGCTGATCGTCATTTGTTTAATTTAATTTCGGAAAATGAAATGCACACTTTGTACAGTGAATTCAAACTTACTGATGTAGGAAAATTTTAAACTATCGTGCGTGACCCACAAAATTAGCAATAGGGAATAGCGCAACTTAGTGAACTGGGCATAATTGATGTTTTGTTCGTTATAGCTTTTCATGAACGTTCCGGTTGACGTTTGGTGTCCCTTATCTGGTCCTTTTCCTACTTGTATATACAAAGGCACGTGCACGGGCTGATTCCGACTTGTTTAGTAACTAAATGCCCCGAAGAGCGTGTACTTACGGAACCGGAGTGGCGTCATGTATGTGGTATTAATCCTGTCGTCTTCAACGATACAGTGACTATTCTAAGATGTGTGTGGTTTCTATTTCCACTCAATCATCTTAAACCAGATAAAGTCTCATGGTGCTTCATTACCCCCAAATTCGACACAAATAATTAGCATACTTTGTATGCATAAACGCGTACGGGAATGTGGTTGTCTTTCCCTCCCGAACGATAAATTAAGAATCCGACGGTGTTGGAACTAACTAGACGTACATGCTCGAATGGGAGCAAACGTCTTGAATCCAAGATAAAAAGAAAAACATCATTGTCTTCTGAACTAGTAATATACCTTCGAAGATACCTAAGCTTAACGAAGCCTACGTTCATTTGCATCGTGTCAGGCAAAACTTGATTAGACCGCCCTGCGAATTATTGAATGCCAATATGATAAAAATGACTCAAGACCTGATACAAGAGATTGTCCATGAAGAATTGAAGGAAGAAGACGAAAGGTTTACGGAGAGGTACAGACCGCGTCAGAGAATGAATCAAGGGGAAGAAAAGGGACAGCAGCACGGGTATCAGGAGGAGGAGGAAGATGGAGGATTTGTAGAATGTCGAGTGGACACCAAGGGGTGTTCAATCTCCCTCCGAAGAGGCAGACCTTATCCTGTGGGAAAGCCTGCAGCGGGACGAGACAATTCTCGCCGACGTTAAGAGAAGACCAAAAATCAGACACAGATCTCAAGAAAAGAGACTGGTAAATTATCAAAAACATTTTTGTTTGTATGTTGGTGTGTTGGTGTGTTGGTATATGTAAGTGTGTGTATGTGTGTTTCTTTCTTCCCTAACAAAAGAACCATGTTCCATGGTTTAGTGGTGTGTCTATAACACTTACTAGCTTTGCTTGTATGATAGTATGTGTTTGGTATGTTTGTTGTCTGTATGTGTTTGTTTTAGCATAAAAGTGTATTTGTATGTAAAAGATGGAAAGAGATTTTCTTTTAGATCCGCACGATGCATGTTATCAATGCTAGGGTCGTGTGCGTGTGTGTGTGTGTGTGTGTGTGTGTGTGTGTGTGTGTGTGATGTAGTTTATGTGAGGGGTGATTTCCTTCACGTGCATTCTTTAGGGGTTTAAACCGACTGATCGACAGTATGTGTACCAATCCTTGACTAGTCAGCATTCAACGAATGAGCCGTCTACAGAAACTATTGAAGCTTCCGATGCACTGGAATAACCGCCTCCTAGGCGCACTGTCCCTGGAGTCAATACAAGAAGCTGAGACAATAGAGGAAGAACCCCCCCCCCCAAAAAAAAAACGAAAAAGAAGAGGAGAAGTAAAAAGAGAATGCTAATTCATTTCATAATGCGACAAACCTGTAAAGCGAAGCTTGTGGCAATGGTCCCAACACCACAGCGCCATAGTAGAGTGCCGAAGGAAAGAGACTTCAGAATTCCTCAAACGGAGGAATGGGAATCTGAAACCACTCAAATCGCCTCAGTACTCCCCATCACGATTAATCATCATGGTGGAGATTGATGGAAGCTACGATATGTTTGTGGTGCTAGGCTTGGGAGGTGCTGGCATTAATCAGGTGCAACAGAGAAAAACGGCCCTTTTCTCAGCCAACCAAATCTTTAGAATAGAGGGACTGATCAATTTGCCTAAAAATGTTTGAGTAAGGATGCATGTTTGTATGTATTTGTCTTCCACCAAAATAGTAATAACTTTCCCATCTTCAATGTGTGTTTGCATGTTAGGGCTTAGTGATGTGTCGATAAACACTTACTACATGTACATGTTTGTGCCTGTCGTTGAAAAAGTTTTATCTTTACTAATATGTGTTGGTATGGAGTATTGTGTTTTCTTTGTATGATTGTATTGGTTTGTAAATATTGGAGAGAGTTTCTTTTAGGTCCGCATTACCATCTCATTTTCATGTTTTGTATGTTATATGTGTTAGTCGCGGTTAGTGGAGCTATCACGCACATTTCTTCGGCGATTGAAGTAGGTAGATTAGAAACTCAAGGAGATGGACCATTCCGGCTGCAACCTATTGCAATTATTTCGACTCCAGGACTACAGGGCCCTAGGCAAGGAACTCACTACAATTTAGAGCTAGAGAGTTAGGGTCAAATGTACAAAGCCTTTATTAGTGTGGGATGAAATAAATGTGCATTGCGACGATAATGGCACTTCTGTGAGTTGGGTGCAGGCAAAAACGAGGAAAAACAAGAAGCGGCGGGAGCGGCGAAAGGAAGCTCTACAACGGACAACTGACGACTATACAACCGCAGCTGTAGCCCCAGTCCTTATGCAAGAACAATTATAGTCATCGCACCACTGCATTCAATAGTATTATAATTAATTATATTTTTAAATTAAATTGTTCATTTTTCATGTTTATACTGAAATACTTTAGTGGGGGGTTTTTTTTGCTGTAATTTAGCCACAAAGTAAAATAAATCTTTATTGTCCTACATGTGACTCTTAACGCAAAACTTTGCTACACTAGGGGTAGTCAGAAAGGTGAAACCGTTCATGATTTTACCGATAACCTTGTCATATCGATTAAAATATCAATAAAAGAGATCAAAGAATCAATCCAAAAAGATATTTACCCTTTGCGAGTTACATTAATTATTTCAGCAGCCTTGAACAATTATTAGTCGTTTGCCTATTTATTCTTTCAATTAGAATTCATATGAGAGATTTGTTACAGGCACAATCACTCGCTTTTGTCAGTGAAAATGGAAAACAGATTGAGAGTACTCACTACCCTTGTACAAATTAACCCAGTGTGACTTACCCGCGTGGTTAGATATCTCCCTCTCATCCCTACACTGCCAATTGCATGCTAATTATTTTATCCCGTCAGCACGTTTATCCATTTATAACATTTATCGACGTATAGTACACATTCCAAATCTGTTCACTATTTTACTCGACATTTAGGGGTGACTCGTCTAGAGGTCACATTTATGCGACGTTTGTATGTTGCCTAATATATTCTCTACTTGGATCGAAGGCTATACTCAAAGTGAGTCATTCAGTGAGGTACGGTTCATTCGATTCTGGTTGGTGGTTAGTGTCTGTTCCAGTACAGGGAAAATGGTAACCACCAATCAGAAATGCATGCAGTTTATTCACTGCATAAAAACAACAACAGAGAAACTTCGTACAAAGGTGTATGTTAACATATCAGTAAAATAAATAAATCATACATGAATAAGAAGTATGGCAAGACTCTAGGTGACCCGAGCCTCTGCCTCATATGGGCTCGAAAGGACTCAGCTATAAACTGTGCAATATTCTCAGTGCTGAGTCACGTTTTCTCCCGTGACGCTCCACTTTTCTTATATTAGCCATGGACAATCTGCGGAAGGGCTAGCAGCTCCAAGTAGATAGGCATTCATGAAGTGTGTGTGTGACTAACGAGCAGTTAATCCTTCTATAGTGCGATGACTTTAAAGAAAAAGTAATTCTGTAGTTAAGCATCAGGTCAAGATAGGCATTTCCTACTACCATAAGTAACATTAAATGGTAATACTTCGTTACTCGCAAAATTGGCAATTGGGAATAGCGAAACTCAGTGAACTTACAATAATTTGATGTTTAGTACGTACTGGCGTTTCATGCACGTTCCGGTTGACGTTTGGTGTTAATTGTCGGGTCCTTTTCCTACCTGGACATACAAAGGCACGTGAGTGGGCTGATTCCAACTTGTTTAGTAACTAAATGCCCCGACGAGCGTGTACGCACGAAACCGGAGTGGCGTCATGTATGTGGTATTAATCCTCACATGGCTTATTATACGATACAGTGACTGTTCTATGATGAGTATGTGTGTGGTGTCTATTCCCACACATCTTAAAACAGATAAAGTCTCATGGTGCTTCATTACCCCAAAATTCGACACAACTAATTAGCATACTTTGCATGCATACATACGTACGGGAAGATGGCTGTCTTTCCCTCCCGAACGATAAATTAAGAATAACTAGACGTACATGCTCGAATGGGAGCAAACATCTGTAATCCAAGAAAAAAAAAGAAGAATGGTCTGTCCAAGCACCATCACCAGTGTCTATTGACCCAAAGTGACCATCTGCACTTGGATCTCTCTGGTAGTCCTTGATGGTGGATCAGGCGGTCGGGTAGTTTTGTTCATCCTTCGACTATGAGGCAGATGGCAAGAGCTATGTGGATAGCAGTAGATATCCACTTAGGTGGGGTTGGAACTGATGACCATCATTTGCATCCTGACCTGTTCCCCGGACATATCTACAATATCGTGCTATTGGATTGGGATAGGCCTGGACGAAAGAGAGAGTGAGTTTTACTCTGAGCAACTTTTCCTCACTTAGATCTAACTCGTGCGGAAGGCCTGATATTACGTCCCCTACCCTGACATCTATTTCCTACAACTCATGTGGATATGGGCAAACGGTAATGTATTTCTCCTCTATGACTTTAGAATAAGTAATGGAAAATAGTGAGAGTCAACTCGATTTGTAAAGTTCAATAAATAAATTATTTCCCTAAAAAACAATGTGAAAAATGTGTAAAGAAATTACGGTATTGCGAATTAAATTCCAAATAATTCTATAATTACACACAATATTCCTAATGATTAAAGTTATAAATAAACTTTAGTGGAACTCCAAATTAAATCCAACGCTGCAAGTGTCGATCTGCCTGTGGTGGCACGTGTCGTGGTGATGTACCAACAGTCTTTTGTTGGATCACAATATTGCAATCCATGAATTTATCGTTATTTGAAATTTCACTATTAATCCAAGTCTCTTTTTCCAAGAATGTTATTGTTGATGAGCATTTTGTATTTCCAGTGAATAAATAATGTGAATAAATACATTCCAGCCAAAATGAACTACTGGACACAATAATAATACAATTGATTCTGCTCCGATCTCACAGCACGAATGAATAATTTCTAGAAAAAACAAGATTATAAAGTACTCTCCGTGTTCTCAAGTTACCGTTCTCGTTTTCTAAACAAAAGCTATTACCTAATGGAAAATAACTTTCTAGAATGTTCTCAATGTTTTACAAGATAAAATCTTAGTTATAATTAGAACATAAAATTTGGTAAACACAATGTCCTTGATCCAGATGAAGATAATAATCCTAATGGTTAACCCATAATCACATTAAAACTGTCTGATATGTATTAGCTGTTTTGAGAATATGAAAAAATCATTGATTCAGGTCAAGTAGAAAAATCCAATATACAAGAGTCCATAGCATATAATGAAATACCAAAAAAATTAATACAACCAACAAACTAAGAAAAAATGCAAAATAAATGTACATAAAGAAAGAGAAATATTTATGCAATAAAGCTTTCCTAAAACTATTGGTTAAATGTTCATGTGATAAAATAAATTCGTAAGATGAAATCTTATGAATGATAAAAAGTATACATGAAACAATATAATATTTCTATACACCTGAACGGTGCATCTCTTATTAGATTGTTTATTCCCTTGGTGTGTCTGATATTAATATTATAATTCTGCAACATCAAACTCTACCTTAATAATCTCTGATCTTTATTTTTCAACTTGCCAATGAAAGTATGTGATTGTGATCACTAAACACAATAATCAGAGAAGAGGCTGAACTAATTTGCACTTCAAAGTATTGCAAAGATAGTATGAAAACCAAACATTCATTCTCAATTTATGGAATAATTTCTCTGCTTCTTATTTAATTGATTGGAGAAATAGTCCACAGGGTGGTCCACACCTTTTTTGTATTCTTTAACGTATGATCCAGTTTCGGAACAGGTAAACATAGGGAATCCCAGTCACTTTTTCTTGGTTCTATCAAATTTTTCTCCAGCAAATACTTAATTTCTTTTTTGAAAGATGCCTGCTTGAGAGGGTTCATCCTGTAAGGATGTGGTTTCACAGGTGTGGAGTCTACAATGTCAGCGTTATGGTAGATTTTACTTGTATGTGTAGGAGCATTTGCAAACAAACGCTCATATTCAAGCAATCGCTGTTTAGTTCCTTTATTTCTTGTTGCTTCAGATGTGAATGTTTATTATCTAGATTATTCATAATTACCTAATTCCAAAGATTGGCTACATCAACGTCATTACAGTCCGATTACATTCCATCATTTAAATCCTCACTGTGTGGGACAGGTAAAACTATATTGGCTGGATGATTAACCTGGCCATATCTATCAACATATTCCTTTAATATATTATATGGCAAAGTCGTTTGTCTTTTCGCCGCCTAGGTGTATTAATGATATAATTTAAATATCTTTCTTTTCAACTTTATAAGGAACATAAATCTTAGCCTAAAGAGGATTTCCAGGTATGGGCAAGAGAGGCAGAACTCTATTACGGACCGAAAACTCCTTTCTTTTGTATTTTTGTCATACCTTAATTTCATTTTTTACTGAGTAGAGTGCTGACTAGTTCTTACAATCTCTCAATCCTTTGGCAATTTATATCTAAAACTAGAAAATTAGTCGAGAAGTTTAATTTGATTTGAAGGAAGTTTCTCTTTAAGTAACTTCAATGTTTCACGAACAGTATGTCCAAAAACTAATTGAAAATGACCAAATCCTAACGATTCTAGAACTGATTTCTCACGTTAAACAACAGTAAAGCAACACATTCGTCCCAATTTTTCCACTATCCAAACAATAGTACCGAATCATATGTTTCAAAGTTTGGTGAAATTTTTCTGAAGCCCGTTGGCTTTCTGTGTGATAGGCTGAATACTTAAATTACTATATGCATAATTCATGTACAACTTGCTGGAATATTCCAGACGGAAACATTGATCAGATGGAATAAATTTGGGCTAAAAACTGAGTAAAGAATTTTAAACTTTTACTATTGTTTTAATTTTAATATTTCCAAAGCAATTAGCACTAGGAATCTTCTAGAGGCACACATTATGGTGAACAAATATTGGTCGCCCGATTTGATCTTAGGTAAGGGACCGACACGGTTTATCATATTTCTGTTAATGGTTCGTTCAGTGCTAGAATAGGTTGCAAATTTGCCGTATATCCCTGCTGATTGAGTTTTCGTACCATTTGACAAGTCTGCAGTATTTGCAAACATCACTTTTAATGTTTGGCAAATATAAATGATTTAAGATTTTCTGATAAGTCGTATTGATACGTAAATGACAAACAAAGGGGGATCCATGGTCTAAACTGAGAATTTCTTGTTTATACGACTTTGGAACTACAGTTTGATAGCTCACTGACCATACTCGTCACCAACAGGTACATCACAAGTTTTAGTTGGCTGAGATTTTCAGTCTTTGTCAACATTCTTGGCTAAGCACCACCTATTAAATACTTGTATTTTTTTCTTGTACAAATTAGACAGGAGTTTGTAGAGTTTCTTTTTTTGTAGTCCCTCAACTTCAGTCTCAGGTGATAACTCACAACTCTTCAAGATACATTCCTTCTCATTATCAGCACTATGCTATACTGGCAGGGAAGTGTAGATGTCATGAGCTTGCCAAAACATGTACTATGCAATCATAGAAGCCTGTGCTCCCTTGGCCATGTCAAATATTCAGCAATTTATTTCACAATGAGGAAAATATGTATCTACTTCCTTTTCTTTAAAGGAGGTACTAACGTAATATTCATCTTCTTAGCTTTAGTTTTGTCATCCTTAGCATCCAGTTTAACTTCTCTATCTATCTGCTCCTTTACCAATTCATTAGAGTATTATGTTATCTTTATTACAGGACGTCCATATCTTTTTGGAAATGAACCGTGTCTAACAGAATGACAGGTGCCAGAAATAAGTCAAAGTGTAGACCTGGTATCAGTGTTATCTATCAGCTAGGATGGATTCAAAGGCAATATCTGCATTCACATTTTGAATGAAAACAATGTTGTAATGAGTCAGTCTAGATTTCTGCTTGATGTCTACAGATTCTACAATGATACATATAATAATCTCATTAGCACTTCCTATAATCTCACAACAATGTCTTCGCGGGTTACTTTACGCATAAATATCCAAATATCTACTTGGCTGTTCGGTGGTGACATACATATGCATTCAAGAACTAGTCTGCGGCAAATATTCTTTCGGTGTTTTTGTGTTATTTTCCTGGAAGATAGATATAAAGATCTGATTAAATTATATACTAAAGTAAAACATGAATTTGAATGAAACAATCGTAGACTGTTAAATCAGTATGACATATTTTAAGCTGCATTTGAAATCTGGTTTGATTATGTCTCAGAGTTGAAAACAAATTCACCTTTTTATACATTTGGAAGCGTAAAACAAAAACAAAATGTAATTAACAAACGTGAGCCACACCCATATTAGATCCTACTTATTTTGCTTACAGTATTACACCTTTTACATCTTGTACCTTTTATGTTTTTGTTTTGTTTATATGTAATAATGATAGAAGTGTTATGTCTATTACAAAAAAAATAATTCTTTGATAAAAAAGCGAGTAGAAAAGAAAAGAAACCTAAAATTTGTTAAAACGTTATCGTGGATATACATGTCATATCGACAGAAAAAGCGTATACAAAGCACTAGAATCAATCTCGTCAAGCTATGCACTTGAAGAAAAATGATATCAGCAAAACGGCTACATATATTCTGTGTAATTATTATAAGGTGCGTGTTAAATGTATCTAATATATTCTCTATCTAAGGTAGAAATATAACGATCCTATGTTGAATGGAAAGAAAGAATCTTCTGACTGGTTCTCTATATATTAATGTAGTTTAGGGCAAAAACAACCATCGAATTTGAATTGCTTCTAAGAGCTTAAGGTTTAGTACATGAAGGTTGTTTGCAGACAGCTAAATTCAAAAGTACCAAAATAATCAGTGTTGTCCGAAAATATAATACATGATAACAAGTTTTCCATGTTAATTTTAGCAATCATTTTATTTATACGTGGACTGTTGCTAAAAATATTCTGTCCATTGAAGATTTCCCTCAGTTCCATATAATCAATGCAAGTTTTAACAGTCGTTTGTTTTCATCAAAACCAAGTAAATAACATTTTGTAGAAAGAGAATCCTCTCAAAGAAATTCATTCATTAGAGAAAAGGACTGTTCTTTAATATTTGTATATAATAAATATATGGTACGGCTCTCTCTCTCTTTCCCTCTCTCTGTCTCTTTCTCACTCTCTCTCTCATTATGTGTACAACAAAAATAAATAGAATCCAATTATTATGCAATACAGATTTAAGTCCACTTCTGAACTTGCATAACACTCTATATGTTTATACTTTGCATTGCGAATGTAAAGAAAAGCTTCGGGATGTTTACTGTGCTCCATTCTTAACCCAAGTCAAGATGACCCTTCTATTGCAATTTCTTGCTCCGTGTTATATGATCGATTCGAATTGAATAAATCTTTTGTATTTATTAACGTAAATTAAATTAGATATAATTGAAATGGAATCCTGTTAAGCGCAATCACAGTCCTTAGAAATAAACAACTGGTCTTGAAATATATTTTCCAAAATCTAAACTGTGTTGTAGTATTACTGTCGACCGGGAGTTTGAATAACGACAATTCATTCCCTAGTCATGATAGATTTATTTACTGACGTAGGGTAACAATTAAACTTACAATATATAAAACAAACATTCGATACAAAAACAAACAAGAAATACAATAGAGACACTACAATGCAAACTTCTCACTATTCGTTCGCAAAGCAAATATCCATAATTATATATTATTTACAATCCTTACCAGAACAAAGAGTTCTATGTAGTATTTACTTATAATTATTGTGAAAGAAAAACAAAAGCACACACACACACACACACCCACACCACAACACACACACCACACACACACAACACACAACACAACACACACACAACACACACACAACACACACATATACATATACATACACATATATCCATATACATATATATACATATACATATATATACATATACATATATATACATATATATACATATACATATATATACATATACATACATATACATATATATACATATACATATATATATATATACATATTTACATATACATATATATACATACATATACATATATATACATACATATACATATATATATATATATATATATATATATATATATATATATACACTGGCGAGATCTTTGCAACTGCTCTCTATGAAGATTTCTAATAGACTGCGCTGAGAGAAATGAGGATAGGGCGGGGTTGGTAATGAGCACCAACATGGAGTGCACCTGCAAACATGCAATGCACGTACTATGATGGTGAACACTTATTCTTTAACTCACTCTGCCTTTTTTCCTATACATATTATAATCTGTCAAAGGGGTCTATTTACCGAGCGAATAGAATCCTCGCGTGAATTCTCCTAGAAGTCACTTGTTTTCCCCTTATTTCCAAGGGCTTCTCGACAACAACCGTTGTTGACTGGAAATTCTAACAATACGCTCAGACTGTATATATTTTTTCTCTAATTAATGCATGCCCACAAATATTACAACTTCACATTTGCATCACAACTTCACAACTGCATGGTTTTTCCTTATTCGTTTTCTATAACGTGGCGCCAGTACTTCATGCCGTGAAAATATAAATACAACTCAGATACAGAAAACTATTTTTCTACTTTATCCCTAGGTCACTCAAATCATGAAAGCCTCATTTCGCATGTAATTCTACAGCATATTTACCATCATGGCAACACTAAAAGACTTCTCCAGATAATGAAAGAATCCCTTCTCAATTATTCCATTGTACATCATATCAATCCCTAACACAAACAGGTCAAATTAAGATACACAATTCAATCAATACAATTAGATTTTAATATGAACTACTACGCGACATGCCCACTCATTCGGTTCTGACCTGAACCCACTTCGAAACTAAACTATGAAATCATGAAATCTCGTCAACACTGTACTCTGTAACGTTTGCCCATATATGTTGGATAATTACTCGGGCTGAGGAATATTTCCACAACACCGACTCCCCATAATCAAACAACTAATCGCTTAAGTCCAATAAATGTATAAAATGGAGAGGTAAATAAAAATGGCGCATATTCCAGATTTATTACCATAAGTTCCTGAGGAAGTTCCAGTCAATTATGAGAGAGGTTTGTTAATGGTCTCATAACCGACTATATTCATCAATCAAAGCAGTGTTGACTTCTATGCTTCTCTAAGTCCCACAAACTTAGTACAAACTAAGCGCAATGAAGATGACGGCTGAATATATGCACTGATATTGCTTAGCGACACATCAGCACGTTATAGAACTCGGTAAAAGTTGGGTTATAAAAAAGTAGCAGTAAAATTGTGTAAATTAGTAGAAAGATAAATCTTAAAAAAGAGACATAATGTTAAAAGTCTTAATATTTTTAAAAGGTGAATATAATAAAACATATAGGTTGGATAAATATAATTGTTACCCCGCGTCATCATATGTTGTACTTTGTAAGGCGGAAGTGACGGTGATATTCTTAACGTTAACATAAACTGTGAAAGTTTTGTGATGCAACTTTTACAAGTCAGATACATGGTGTGTGCGTGTGTGGTAGATGTAATTTATTACGCTGCTTGCTACAGAGCAGCGCGTTTCAGGGAACCATTATCTTTCACCGTAAAGGTGCTATTTATACTCAATAGCAAGGAAATGCACGAGTCCATTTTAATATAGTAGTAATAGTAGTAGACGTGCCTTTTCAAAAGGTATCAAAACAGCATGAGTTTCTATATTTACATTTATGACAATCATGAATAATAAATGTCCCGTGCACCACTGTCTTGCCAGCAGCCATACGATGACGTGCACCACTGTCTTGCCAGCAGCCATACGATGACGTGCACCACTGTCTTGCCAGCAGCCATACGATGACGTGCACCACTGTCTTGCCAGCAGCCATACGATGACGCGCACCACTGTCTTGCCAGTAGCCATACGATGACGTGCACCACTGTCTTGCCAGCAGCCATACGATGACGTGCACCACTGTCTTGCCAGTATTCATCTGTTGACGAACACCACTGTCTTACCAACATCCATCTGTTGATGTACACCCATATGTTGATGTATAGCCCGGTCTTACTAATATCCATAGGTTAATAAACATCTTTGTATCTGACTGACAAAAAGCTTCTACACAAAACATACAACTTCAACAAAAAAACTTGAATGCCACAGTCTGGAGGTGGTTATTTTTCCTAACCACACTAAGATAAGATACTAGTGTTGCTACTGCTACTACTGCTTATTATTATTACTATTAATATTATTATTATTATTATTAATGTGTAAATTTGTCAGCTCAAATATAACTTTGAAAACTTTTAACAAAGGATATATAAAAGGAAACATAACAAGAAAAATGTAAGCATGCATAGAAAACTGCTTTAGAACATAAATTAGTAAATTACACGACTAACAAATAATGAATATGTTAATGCAATGATGACTAGTTTGTTTTTATATTCTTATAACTTGTGCAATATATCAATTTCAATTACACTATGGGATCTTTATTATTAATATGTCATACGTATATTCTATACATTTCTTTATTTCATAGGACTGACAGAAAGATAAATTGATTGCAATCTACTAGATATGTACAGATTTGGATGTATATTTATCTTCGTCGTTGTTAGTCGGTTAATCTCCTACTATTTATTTCTACTTCAGATATTACACTTTGTCGGGATATTGGATTTAGACTTTGGAGCAGCAAAAAGTCTAAAGTCGTGATATTTTAACAACGTTTAGACTTTTGTTAAACATTTTAAATGTTAAGTGTTTTCCAAAGATCAAGGCAGAATTTGACGAGGGTATAACACGATGACCGTTTTCGTATTGCTGTTCTTATGACCCAACTTGATATATGATATGTTTTGTACAAAGGGCATACAACCTATGTCATTAGAAGGATTCCAAAATACAAGTGCGAATCACCACAAAATAGTTTTAAGTGGATATAAATGGTGTGTTTAATATAATTTGTTTCTTCACTCTATACATGTGAGTATAAAACGGAAAATAAGCTCAAAACGTGAGGAAATCAAACATTCATCTGCCGTCTCTTCCCTCCTTCCGCCCACTGTCCTCCCACCTGAAAGAAACCCAACAACTGCAGCCAAACCCTCAAGCACTTGAAAACCGTGCATGGCAGATATTGTTTGACTTCTGTTTGGCACAGTTGTCCTTATTCACTATTTTGACAATAATGTATACATATACATCACGCCAAACTAATTCTTTCTAAGACAGTATGAATACGTCTCAGAAAATAAAGCAAGGTTATATTTTCATGTTTATTTAGATTTCACTTTAGAAAGTTTTGCATTTTCAAGGCAGTTTTCTTTCAGCATCTGAAACAAGGAGTAGTCAAATTATAACGTCAAACTGTCCAAACATTTTCCTCAGATACTGAGTGCTTTACCAATTAACAAGATCGCAAATTATAGTCAATATCCTTGCCCTGCTTTCAAGAAATGGTCCAAAAGTGAGAGAGCCAATAATTAAGACTAGTTTTCATTCAATTGCTAGTACTAACCCTTAGGACATGTACAAGTACTAACCCCTAGGACATGTACAAATGACAACATTGACCAGTGTTAATAAAGGTACGAGTACGATCCCGTGAGCAGTCAAAGAATATAGGCTTTATTTTGCTAAATTGATGATGCAACATTTAAGAAAGAAAATTAAATCCTGGGTGGAACACAGGTCAATAAGTTAAATATGTCTGCACAGGAGAGGATCATATGACAATGGAAAAACCGAAAGAAAAGTCGCGGTATAAAATAAGTGAGTTGGACAGTATTGTCTCGTGTGATACCAGGTGAGTTTGCTCAAAGAGTATTACCTACCGTAATCAGTTGTCGATTGTTTTGAGAGTTTGGCTGTTTTCATATGGAAAATGCAGACGTACTTGTTACTGAAAATGTTTTTCGCGTACCTTGCTTCATATATTTTACAGATATAACTAGTGAAACAACGACAAACGGAAAAAAAGTTACCTAGATTTGACTCAGAACTTTATGCCATTTTTTTCATGTGTCGTAGGCTTCAAAGTTTTTTGTTTATAACTTTGATTATAGGAGTTTGGAAACACTTGCATGTAGGTGACAGCGATATCTCGAGAAAAGGGACAAAACCAAGATACTAATATAAACTTTATAATGCCTGAAATAAGGACAACACAATACCGTAATATAGTTGTTATCTATTGCTCTGTGAAAGAAAGGTTCATGATGACAACTTGCAAAAATAGAGAAAGCGAACAAGTAATTTAATTGGATTTAGTCCAATAACCAGAATGTAGTTCGTACGCTTTATCTTCTGCACTAATCAAGACACAAAGCGTGATGTGGTAGATTTTATAAATTACCACAAGACGATTATAAGTTCTAACATTCCTTTTCATTTCGGCTGAAAGAATAACTTTCAGGTGAATTTCGAAAGAAAATGCCTTAGAAAAAGAAATTGTTATTTAGTTTATATACGGCCAAGTAATCTTTAGAAGATCATCGATTCCGTTTAGGAAATTCGGGAGACCTTTATGACTCCACAAAGTAACAGCAACATCTCAGGTTTTTTCCCCAGCAAATGGAAGGCTCGAGATTCTACATTTGTCCTTCCAGCTCAGATTAGCATATCTCAAGAGCTGGCATTAACCTTCCACTAAGCAAAACCCTTTTCAACCCTTTTTTCAAAGACCATAACATCAGTATAATTAATTATTATTATCCCTATTTTTATGCATGTTCATTGAATATTTCAGGAAAAATACTGTTAGGATATAAATATCAGTCAGCTAGGATATCAATATCGAAGACTGCTATGATATCAATATCAAATACTGCTAGGATATCAAAATCAAAGTCAGCTAGGATGTCAATATCAAAGATTGTTCGGATATCAATATCAACGACTGTTATTATATTAAACAAGACAATTATAGAAGATCATTTTTCACATTTACGAGGATGTTTGGGATTCAGTGTATGACGCATCGCCACTGATGTGTAATACTACGTAAATTTACGTTATCTAATACGATCACTTGCAAGATCCCCCAGCTACATGTTCATACTACGTTAAGAAATAACATTTAGTATTATATTTCTGCTAGATTTCAAATGATTTACGTATAGATTACAGAACTTGATCCTTCTTTTATTAGTTCAATATTAGTTTTGAACAAATGTTACACGTAGTAACTATAAATAAAAATATAGAACGATTAATCATATCCAGGCATACATGTATCAGACAAGACCATTGGAATGCTAATTGCCGTTCATATTTTCCAGACATATTTTAACCGATTTTTAGTTAATACAAGCATAAACTAAGGTCAAGGTCAGGCTATTACCATTGCCAACAATACTTACCAGCAAAGCATATCTCATGATCAGATGTGACGTTACAATTTCTCCAGACATATTTCAAAACAAAAAAAATGTAAGAACCTGAAGGCACTATACACAATATGAATTTAGATTAAGCGTTGATCTACACATTATATGGGGGCCCCTAGTGGCCAAGTGGTCTAAAGCATTCACAGTTACGGATCATTGCCATCTCACCTCTGTCTGCCTGGGTTCGAGCCTCAGGTTCGGCCAATGTGGGTATTTGAGAAAGCTTGCCAGTAGCTTCTCGTGGGTCGGTGGTTCTTTCCGGCGTTTTCCCGATCTCTTCCTCCACCATTAATACTGACCACCATGTATAGCCTATCTTGTGCTGAAAGATGGCGTTAAACCCTACAACAACAACAGCACATTATATGTACCATTAAAAATATTGACAAAACATTTTACGAAAACACTTTCGAATATATATTTTGCCATTTATCACACAAAGCTGAAGATCTCGACGGCAGAAATCGCGTTAAGTACTGTGATTACTCTTGTGACAAAAATACAACAGAAACTCCAACCGCGTTTTTACTTTGATGAACATAGGATTGAAGCTCTTATTGTAATTTTTATTATGACAAATACACTGTAGAAAACATCATACCGTTAGATCTACTGTGAAAATTATACACAGGTGAAAATCATACCACAATGTTTAAATACATAGTAACAATTCTCTATGCTTAAACATGACACAGAATGTAATAATCGAATGATATTTTTCATTCAAAAACGGAACGTTTTGAAGCGGATCAACAAAATAACATACAATGACATCCCCAGACTCTAAATAGTTTGTGTTGATTCCAAACATTGCAGGGAAAAGCAATAAGCGTAATATCTACAGGCCAGAAAACGAACACCACCAATAGTACAATGGACAAAAATTAAAAATGGAGTTATAGGTGAGCATTTTAACAGTAAGTGGTTTTAATGTGAGCCTAATAACTCACCACATTAAAACAATTAAAGAACAAATGAAACCCGTTAAATAAATTCAATATTAAATAATTACCCATTTGAAATACTCTATATAAGATACCCTATTCAGACTGATATATTTTGATAGTATTTTGCACATATAACTTATTCTAACACAATATGATTATGTTCTAGAAACTTAACTACAAGTTCACATTCAACTATGCAAGTTTTCTGTAAAAACTATTTGTCATGAACAATGCCGACTCATCATTTAATCGTAACGAATTGCTACAAAATTAACCAATATATGGGCCATACAAGGTTTGCTGGTATACGAATTCGCCAAATTCCGAGGGAAGAGGTAGAGCCCAAGTCCAAAAGGAAGAGGGTTTCAAAACACTTGAGAGATTTAGCAAAAGTCGATACCAGAAAAAGAAACATGGATGAAATCTGTTCTTATAGTTCTATCTATCTATCTATCTATCTATAATTTGTAATGTATGCTTGACATTAGTCCGTAACTGAGGGTAGTGGTTTGTCCACCTGACTTCTCATGTTGTTGTTATGCTATAAACAGGATGTTTTCAGATATTTAAGTTCAAGGTCTAGCCTTATTTATAATCTTAGAATGTTCTGGATTCGAGCGTCTTACCTGGTCATTTTAATATATCTGAGATTTCAATATAAGACTGAGATAAACAAAATTATGTGATTCCCTTTTTAAATTCAGTCTGAAGAAACATCTGTTGTGCTCAGATACAATATGAGAAGAATCATTGCAATAAAGATGGGCAATTGGAATTACAAGTGCTTAGTGACAATGCGGACAGAAAATGAAACTATTTTGTAGTTACTGTCAATACATTCAAAGGCATTCAGGATTATATCGTCGTCATACATCAAGACTGTTGGTATATCAACCTACTCAAGACTATTAGTACATCAGCACATTCGATATTGAAATTCATTCGGAACACTTTATACTTTTGGATTTGTGATAGAAATTTTAGGATTGTTTAGGATTTGATTTTCTCTCAAGTTCTTTTTGAATTTACACTTTCTAGCTTAGAAAATACATTTATTTATTGATTTTACTAAACTTGTTGGTTTTGCTTCATTTTGGAACTTAGTATAAGACCATAGAGTCGTAATATTACATAAAATGAAATAGAAAACCGTATGTCTCCAAATCTTATTTCGATAATAATAATAATAATAATAATAATAATAATAATACTTCATTCAGTAATTTAGTCCTCCTTCCCATATTACCGAAGACAATACAAATTAATGTGCACCATGGTGTAGAGGTATTAAATGGTGTTCAACTTGAGTATACGTACATACTTTCCTATAATCATTGCATAATAATATAGATTTCCCGAATGACGTCATCAGCCGCCATATTTGTGGTCAGCGGGCAGATTTACCGTTGACTTTATATGGTGTTTGGAAGTTAAAATAAATTCGTTGAACCTCAAGATACACGAAAATTGCATATATAAACAGAACGCAAATCAAGCTGTTTGTCAGTATCTATATTTGTGACTTTTGAGTTGACTTTCCTTCAGTGTGCCTTGTTAAAATAGTAAATTTTGGTGATCGCATATAGGAGAAACTGCCAGGTTGCTCATCGTCCAGGTAAAATGGGCAGAATACCGTCTGCTAGTGACCTGATCAGGAAGCATCTATTAAGATGTCGCTACGTCTAAGGATACCGTTCATCATTCGTATAAATTGTCAAAGATTGTCTAAGACGAAAAAACACATTCACATAGAAATATTTCTTATATTTAATATATAACGAAATATTTCTTATATTTAATATATAACAATGTCTTTTGAGTAATACAAGTTATTCTACAGGCTGATAATAAAACGTCATTAAAATATTTCTTTCTTAAACGGTTATAAGCTGGACAAACAAACCAAATGGGATTCATCTTCTATCAAACAAACATTAATTTCCGGCATAATTAACGGTGCCTATTATTTCTCTCTTTCCTGACATGACTACCTGTCCGTATTTTCAGCATATGCGCTAGGACCTAAATTTAGCGAGTAACATTCTATGAAAATATGATAATCCACGTAACAGGTATGTTTTCCAGTTCAAATTCAGTTTTATAAATGCGATATTACACACACTTGTGCGAATTGTTAATATCAGTTTGCCAATTTTGGAATGTTGGATCTTAATATCTTTGCGAAAATAGTGAGAAAAATTTTGTTTCGTCTCCAACATCTTGATTTAGTTAGACATACCCAAATCAAAAGAAAAATAACCTGTACATTCGCTCGTGCGTACGGTGTCGCAGACAATTAGGTAGCTAACTGTTGCATTTGTTGATTGTTATGCTATGCCTGGTATTTTCTCTCCACAAATCTTCCGCAAGACAGGAATGTCCTCTATGGCTAGCAGTCTTCGTATTCTTTCTCGCGGAAACATTGTAGCTATATTTCTGTCTGTATATATTTCTTCTATTGGTCATTGCATCGCATCTTTTCCTGATGCACTTGCCTTTTTAGTTCTCCAAGCCCAGCCTATGTATTTGATGTCGGGCAACATTTTCGATGGAACAGCACTTTTGTCGCGGAATTGAACTAGTTGATTGCACTAGGCCAAGATGGTTTTCGAATCCCAATTTTTGTATGGCAAAGAAGTGTAACCAAATCGATATCCTCGCAGTCCGCAAGCATATCTACCCGAAATATTCCACTCCAGAAATCCAAAATTGGAAATACATGCTAATACAGCTTTGTTCCATCGACATTCTGTATCTGCGATAAGTGATAAGTGGACTCCACCAATACGACCGATTTTTGCATGTACGTATCAGGACACGTAGATAGATTTTCGATGTTTGTCAGTACCATTGTTCTGTCGAGACCTTTGGCGAGATTACTCCATTACCGGTGGACAGGCTGTACAACAGCGACCCACTAGGCCTATCCACGTTGCAAGTAGTCTGCGGGCATACCACTTCCAAAACGTCCCCGAGAATATTGGTGCTGTACACTTGTTTAGCTGTATGCCCTGTCGACATGCATGCAGCGATATTCCATGCCAGTACAGCAGCGCGCTTGGACATCAGGATGCGAAAACAAAAATATATCGCAACCGTTTATTGGGACAGTCTACATAGTCGGCTAGATGCTCGCCAAAACTTTCGCATATTTTTCCAGATTCGAATTTGTATACGATTTTGTTGTAGATATTGCATCGCATGGTGTAGCCAAGTGGCGATGCTGTAAGTACAAAAGTACACGGGCATCTACGCTATCGGTGTTGTCTAGTATTGTTCATGATGCTTCGTTGTCGTTGTCTTCAGGTTCGCCTTCCTTTTGAAAACTTTTTGTCCAAAATTTGTACCAGTGTGGTCTAACCCGTGTACCAGAAACGTCTATGAAAAAGGCAATGCTCGAATTCGTAAATTTTGACCTGCAACAAGTCTATAGGTATTTGGGACAGAAATAGCGCAACCGCTGTATTGTTGCTGCTGCTGAGACGAGGTTCCATCTAGTCTTTGGTGTGTCCGCTGTTTGGTTCGTGGAGTGTTTCGGCTATTCCGCCGTGGCTTTCTCGACAGTTCGTATGTACGGTTTTGGTTGGGATATGCATACATTGCTGCAACTCCTTTTCTTCACTGGGTGGTTCTTGTAGCGTTCTGCGAATGAGTTTTTGCATTGCAATCTGTATTGTTGTCACAAACTGCTGGGCCGACACAGCTTCTCCCCTAGTGTACATTGGTTTTCCATACGCGTATACAATTTCGGACGCGTCGAGATATCCAGATAAGTAGATGTCATTGACAAATATCAGAAATTTTAAAAAAGATTGTAGTACTGTAGGTCCTTTGTTTTGTGTAAGATAGTCTACGCTGGAAATGTCCGACACAAGATTAGATTCGAAGGCGTTTTCTTGCTGCAAATATACATCCGATTGCAGGCCCATTTGGTCATACGTCACTCGTATTGTACTTTGTTGAGCATTTGTAACAAGATAACCGAGTTGGGATTTAGGATTTACAACAAACTTCTGATGGTGATACAAATACAATGTTTATTGATGTATTATTTGAATAAGAAAGAATATTGATCAATACGTGCGTGTGTAAGATCCAAATATTGAACAAATTAACATGATACGCACGAACCTAAAAATACAACAATTATAAATACAAATGAACGACCTTACACAGTACAAGGACAAAGGTGAACTAAATCACAACAATTTCACACGATGAAAATAATGGGTGTTTTACTCAATAGTAAAAATGATGTATTTACTCAACTTGTGAACAAATGAGATATTGTTTTACTCAAATAGTAAAATGATGAATTGATTGGAGAGATATCATACAAAAATATCTTATACACTCCCAAAACAATGGGTATAACAAAACCCCCAAATTAGCCCACAGCTAAAAGATTACATACATGGAGTAATACAAAAACACTTCGTCAAAATCACACTTGGCTACCAGTCACACCGGTCAATCAAGCAAGTATCATTATAGGTAGTCACCGATCACCATTCAATTCCTTGGTCAATCAAGCAATCAGCGCCCACCAATCCGGTCTGCAACGCCCAATCACTTGCTATTCGACCAGCAACACTGTTCACTCAGCTCTACGGCTGCTGTGGTTAATTTCTATGGTTAGCTCTTTAGCTGGTACCACGACTATGATCACCATGGATCACTCTGGTCAGCTCTACAGCTCTACACTCTGGTCACTTGGTCAGCTGAAAATACATCCAACACCGTGTACTACTTATGACACGGCATATAGGATAAAACGTAATGACGTTATATACGGTAAGTTATACGAATCACATTATCGGTACAATAGTACAAAACAATAAACGGGTTCAGAAGTGAACCCGTGTCCGATAAGATTCCTATGGTACTAAGCGTTTCTTAATAAGATGCAACTTTATATTGTTAATGTAAATCTCTTGCTAAGTCACAAACAAGAATAGAAAGTATTGCATTATACCACGCAAGCCAAAGCTACATAGGAAATGTACAAAAATAAATGTAGTAGTACAATAGCTGGAACTTACAATATACAAAAGAAATATTATACATAAGAAATTATTAAATTACATACCTCTACAGCTGAAGATGTGCAAGTCCCTAAGTAGACTGCTTACTGAGAAAACGTTCCGTAATGTGAAGATATCACTTTACGGTGAGGCATTTATACACAGACGATCTAGCCTACATCGTCTGTGCGCTGGAAAAATTAGGTTTTTCCTATCGAAAACACTTCGCACGTGCCGCATAGGATGAACCGAACTCACTGTTTCGAAATAATATACAATATACAAAAATCACCCTCGGGTATCGTTGTACACTAAAAACGAAACCGGAGTACATGTATTTAATAAATAGAGAGATTTCTACAATTCCGTGAAGGGGGCCCCGAGTGGCCGAGTGGTCTAAAGCGCTCTCCGTTACGGATCACTGCCATCTTACCTCTGTCTGCGTGGGTTCGAGTCTAGGATTCGGCGAATGTGGATATGTGAGAAAGCTTGCCAGTAGCTTCTCGTGGGTCGGTGGTTCTTTCCGGGAATTTCCCGGTTTCTTCCTCCATCATTAATACTGGCCGCCATGTATAGCCTATCGTGTCCTGAAAAATGGCGTTAAGCTCCACAACAACAACAATTCGTGACAATACCTCCTCCCTTAAAAAATGTGGCACCATTTTTAGAAAAATCACGGAATGCGAACATAATTATTTAAAACATCCAATTTGGAATACTGAACGAAAATGATCTGCTATTTACACCTTACTTAAAAAATCAGCACCCACATTTTCCGACTATCGGATCGCCTCGATTCGGAAACTATACGGTTGCAAAGACAACGCCCAACACATCAGTCTTGCGTTGGCAACATTTTCTTTGTTCAAGTATAAGAGCGGCTGATGGTCCGTTTGTAAGGTAAACTCCCTCCCGAAAAGGTATGTATGGAATTTTCCTATCCCCCATACTAAGACTAGGCTCTCCTTCTCAATCACGGAGTAGTTCTTCTCCCTAGAGAGCAATTTCCTACTTGCATAAACAATGGGCAATTTCATCCCCTCTTGCTCCTGTAGCAAAATAGCCCCAAGTCCCATATCCGACGCTTCAGTCCTCAGCACAAAAGTGTTGTTCAATTCTGGCAACTTTAAGATTGGTGCACTTATCAGTTTCTGTTTTAAAGCGTTAAACGCTTTTTTCCTGGCACACCCCCCAGGGAACTTTATTCGGTTGCCCTTTCCTAGTCAAGTCTGTTAATGGGCTGGCAATAGCCGCAAAATTGGGAACAAATTTCCTGTAAAATCCAATTAAACCTAGGAAAGATCTTACTTGTTTCTTGGTTTCTGGTCTATGTGCATCTCTGATAGCTCCTATTTTGTCTGGGTGAGGTTTCAACTGGCCTAGTCCACTTACAAGATGGCCCAAACATTCTAGGTTAAAATATTCTATGCTACATTTGGTGGGCCTAGCTGTAAGATTAGCAGTTTGAAGTCTATCGAACAAATCCCTTAATACATTGACATGTTCGTCCCAGGTATATGTATAAACAAAGATATCATCTACAAAACTATCGACGTTTTCCATACCGTTTAATAGTTTGCGCATGAAACAAACACACGACGCACCGGCATTGACTAGACCGAAAAGCATGACTTTAAACTGATAAAGACCTCTGGGAGTCGCATGCCGTTAACTCGCGGACATTATCAGCGATTGGTACCTGCCAATAACCCTTGGTAAGGTCTAACTTGGAAATGTATTTATGACCTGCCAACTTTGAAAATAAGCTTTCTATATCTGGCATTGGCTCTGCATCGAACACGGTGATTTTATTCAGTTGCCGAAAGTCAATGCAACAACGATTTGTCCCGTCTTTCTTTCTTACTAATACAACCTGGGACGAGTACGGGGAACTGGAAGGTTCGATCACTTCCTGGGCTAACATTTATCCCACTTCTTCGTTGATGGTCTCCCGCGCATTAAAGGGTATTGGATATCCTTTAATCCTGATCGGCTCTGAAGTATTCAATTTGATCTCGTGTTGAATCAATCCAGTACGGCCTGGTTTGTCCGTAAACACGTCCGGGTATTTCGACAAAACCTCCAAGATCTGCGTACGCTGACCCTCGGATAAATCCGGGCATACATTGATCTGGTTTATACCTTCTTTCCCTACGTCAATGGGGTATTCAAGGGGTATTTCGGTACTGGAGACGAAATCCGATTCGTCACACGACCTACCGTCTATCACCGCTACACACACTACATTCAAGATCCCTTTATCAATTGTCTGACTAGGTCTTTCTACGTAGAGTTTCTGCATATGGGATCTACCTTCCATGCCAATGATGTAGTCCAATTCCTTTGAGACCGTCTTCTGACAAACCTCGCACGAACGACAAAACCGCGCTAAATCGCTATTGACACCAGGCCAATAGAATTCTCTCAATACTTTAACCGTGGTTTTATTCATACTCAAATGGCCTGCCGAACCCGACTCACGCGCCACCCTGAGTACGCGCGACCTAGATTTCTGGGGAACGACTAGTTGCAAGCACTTCCTACCATCAGGCGTAGTATACTCTCTATACATGAAACCATTTCGATGTAGAAATCTAGATGACCCTCCGTTCTTATAGCTCTTCACTGTACCTGACAACATTTTCTCTGCGGTCGCGTTTAAAGACTCGTCACGTTCTTGCTCGTTCAGAAATTCTTCGCGGGAGATATCAGTAATGGCTTCCGGTAGTTTTAATTTACTTAGAGGTTTGTTATCCTCCTTTACCTGAGCTCTGGTTTGCACTGCTTGGATGATCGGGAATCGGAAGTCAGACATGGTTGAGAATCTACATCCCTGTACATTGCCAATCGTAAGTGCATAGATCGGATTGGCTATGCACAACGCTTCAACGGTTCCGGTCAGAAAAGGTGTTTCGATAACTATCCTTGCAACCGGAACGTGGTCGATTGTTTGGTCCAGTAGCATACGAGGCGATTTAAATCCCAGCAATTGGTCATCGCGGACGAGGCTCCGTTTCACGACTACACTAGTGCACCCTGTGTCTCGTAAAACGGTCACCTGCTGTCCATTGACAGTACCATTCGCCGTTGGTAGTTTAGTTTTGCCTCGGGAAAAATACACGTGCCGATCAATTGGTTAGTGTGGCGACCGATCCCTGCACGCACCACTGGCTCGTACAATGCTTCCCTGTTAGCCTGCTGGGAAAGATCGAGTTTTTCATCAACCGACTGTCTACCTTCAATGGCCACCATGACTTTCTGGACTGATCCCTTCCGTTTAGGACAATTGGGGGAAATATGACCCCACTCCTTGCAAGTGAAACATTGCGTGTCCTTATGCCTTCCCTGGTTATCCCTACCAGGTTTTTCGGGTTCCTTGCGTTTTTGGTCGTTAGCCTGATTCCCACCTTTTCCGTCTCGCGAGATGACATTCTGAGAACCTCCCCGAGCTTCAGCAAATAAGTCCGCCTGTGTGGCCATGTCAAATATATTCGTGAAGGACCTTTCCCTCAAGGATAAATATAACTCCTTGCCACAAGTTGTTAATAGCTGGTCCCTAAGCAAGAAATCGATAAGACCCTCAAATGTCTTCACGACTTTACCACATTCCACCCATCGCTGCAAGTAATTGCACGTCCTACTGACGAACTGGGTGAATGTCTCGCCCCTCCCGGGTTTACCATACTTAAACTTCTTGCGAAACTCTTGCTCAGTTAGCTCGTATTTCTCCAGAAGTGCTTCTTTCAACGCGAGGTAATTTAACAAATCGGCCGCGGATAAACGAGAATACACGTCTAATGCTTTACTCTTAAGCAACACGACGCTGAGATGGAGCGACCAATCCTCTTTTTTCCATTTTTGTACAGTGGCGTACCTTTCAAACCTATTTGGATAACTATCCATGTTATCTTTGTCGTCTTCAAATGGGGGTCATTTTGGACCTCTCGGTTTAAAATCATGTTCCCCCTCCCTTTTGGTTTGCATTAGCTCAGAAATTCTTTGATACTCCCTCTCCCTATTTCTATCTCCAAAGCTTCTAACCTCACTTGTTTTTCCCTTTCAAATTTCCTATCTTCTACTTCTGTTAGTAGTTGTACCTTTTCCCTTTCTGCTTGTTTTTCCCATTCTATCCTTTCTTTTTCGGCCTGTTTTTCTAACTCTATCTTCTTCTTAAAAGCTATTTTTCTTTCTTCGGCTTCCCTTCTTTCCCGCTCTACCTGTCGCTCTATTTCTAATTTCTCCCTTTCGGCCTTCTTTTCTAATTCTATTAACTCCCGCTTGGCTTCCCTTTCTATTTCCCTGTGCTCCCTTTCCCTAGCCTGTTCTTCACGAACAAAAGTTCTAAGAGATTCCCCCTCATAGCCAAACTGTTTCCCCAGTTCCACAAGTTCTTCCATTGATGACATTTCAAAAATCTGATACGACCAACCTAAAGTGCAGTATTATATACCAAAAGGTGTAATTACTATAATTTAAACAAACAAACCGTATTTTCCTTTTCGGAAGGCAACGAAAACGTGAAAATGTGTACAAAAAAAATAAAGTAATGTTAAATGGCTACTAAACCTCATTGTCTTGTCAAGAGCGTCTGAAACACACACACACACACACACACACACACACACACACAAATCATACAAGAATAATGAAACAGTAATAGTGCTCTGCTAAATCCGAGATGATCCCACTTCTGAAACCATTTGTAACAAGATAACCGAGTTGGGATTTCGGATTTACAACAACACTTCTGATGGTGATACAATGTTTATTGATGTATGATTTGAATAAGAAAGAATATTGATTAATACGTGCGTGTGTAAGATCCAAATATTGAACAAATTAACATGATACGCACGAACCTAAAAATGCAACAATTATAAATACAAACGAACGATCTTACACAGTACAAGGACAAAGGTGAACAAAATCAAAACAATTTCACACGATGAAAATAATGGGTGTTTTACTCAATAGTAAAAATGATGTATTTACTCAACTTGTGAACAAATGAGATATTGTTTTACTCAAATAGTAAAATGATGAATTGATTGGAGAGATATCATACAAAAATATCTTATACACTCCCAAAACAATGGGTATAACAAAACCCCCAAATTAGCCCACAGCTAAAAGATTACATACATGGAGTAATACAAAAACACTTCGTCAAAATCACACTTGGCTACCAGTCACACCGGTCAATCAAGCAAGTATCATTATAGGTAGTCACCGATCACCATTCAATTCCTTGGTCAATCAAGCAATCAGCGCCCACCAATCCGGTCTGCAACGCCCAATCACTTGCTATTCGACCAGCAACACTGTTCACTCAGCTCTACGGCTGCTGTGGTTAATTTCTATGGTTAGCGCTTTAGCTGGTACCACGACTATGATCACCATGGATCACTCTGGTCAGCTCTACAGCTCTACACTCTGGTCACTCTGGTCAGCTGAAAATACATCCAACAC
>JAECUM010010616.1:0-19116 GCA_016617855.1 Megalonaias nervosa
TGTCCTTGTCTGAATAAATAAATCCACCCAAGTTCAAAAAAGAGCACAACAATAATACTGATTCTGCTTTGGATGTTAAGGCAAGACAACATAATCCTAATGTATAAGTTTATATATTCCTCCCCTTGATCTAGGTCGCAATTATCATTTTTTTTTTTTGGAAATACTCACAACTTCCTGGGAGATTTCCAATCTGGAACTTTCCAAGGTCAGAATAAAGACTGTATATATAACTTAAACTGAAATAAATATGTTTATAATTAATAATGCTCTGAATATTTAATCTGTACTCATAGAGAACTATTTGCTATGTATTATGTTGTTTGCAAAGTAAATATTACTGGTCAGGTACATCATTAATCTGATTTTGGTCAAAAGTCAAGTACAAAATACAGAAATGCATAACATATAATCATGGAGAAAAGCCAAAAACAGATCAATACAAATTAGATATACATAACAATAGGTTATAGTTGTATGTTGTCCGTGCTAAATATAGCAACAATTATTATTATAGGTTACAGTTATATATGGTTAGTGCTATATATAGTAGAAATGGTTGTTATCGGTAATAGTTATTATTATTATTATTATTATTATTCATGCTAATACCGGATTTTCCGTATGCCGTATTTACCGTATAATTATGGTTCACGTTGATACCGTATTTATCGTATTTTCATGCAACGAATATATAAGCACTGTAGATAAGTCCCAAGGAAAATGTACACTATAGTTACGACGAACCATATTCTTGTAGAGTACTTGGTGTAAGTTCAGTTACAATGTTTTCATCTAGCCCAAATTCTTTTTCTCTCTCACTCCAGATTTCTGCGTATTTTGTCCATTATACATGAGAGTGGAGAGAGGAAAGGAAAGCAGAAAGGATTGCGATGAAATTGTGTACCATGTTAAATTAATTCAGAAAACGGGGATTATTAATAATTTTGTCGTTATCTTCATACGTCACTAATGATTAATGAGTGGAAATTCATCATTGATCTACAGGTCTAAAATCGACAGCACACAGTTGCACGAATGTTTATATATGTGTACTATTGCGCCTTGGGCGGATTACAATTTGAGATACCAATAATATTGGTATATCAAATTGCTTATGCCAACACTTTCAAAGCCATATGATATATATGTCTCATAGTGATTGTATGAAATATCCTGATCAGTTACTGCCCGTGAATACATTCGCGTAATTGAAGATTGTGCTCTCATTCATACAAATATTGATCGAATTTGCTCATTATTTTAATAAGCAACTGGTCTTTTGTCATATATCGGCGCATCTATTGAGCGTTTTGTCCATGATCCATCAGTTTCAGAGTCTCAGAAATACTAATGCTATTCATTGTTAGGTTAACTCCTCAAGCCTTCGACAAAGTAGGCCATTCTAAATATACTGTCATTCATATAGATGCGTTATATCATACAAGAAATGATAAACCAGGACGTTTTACTATCTGATGAAACTGTCATCATACATGTACATATACCAGCCGGTGAATAATTTGTCCTTTATTTATTTGGAAGGAAAGAAAAATCACATGCGTTTTTTAGATTAATAAGATGTTTTGTTGATACATTTTCCGATAACATGAGAATTCCTATAACTAGCATTAGGTAACGATTAGTCTGAATCATGATCATCCGGGTCTTAGCCAGTAGCTGAAACAAAGGATGCTTCCTGGCAATCACTACTTTCACAAACAATATCCTCAATTGCTGGTATTACGGATGTGACAGTGTCACTATCAGAATTAATACATTCCAATAAATCAACATTCTCGTTACCTGACCCGAGTCGGCGTAACGTGTCAGACACCATAGCAAAGGGAACATCGTCATCTGCAGCATCGCTGTCACTGATAATGACGTCTGTTTGCAAACTAAAATTGAAAAAACGCAATTTATGGAAACAGCAGTCCATTTACACTTAGTTCACATTCAATTTACATTAAAGCCCCGAATCTATTCCTCATATCATTTGTTGAATATATATATATATATATATATATATATATATATATATATATATATATATATATATATATATATATATATATATATATTAAAAATACCATGGCATTTAAAGTGTTGGTATAAAGTAATTTGATATACCAAATACTCTTGGTATATCAAATTGTGATCCGCCCATGGCGCAATACTACGCATATATAAACATTCTACCGACCGTCTGCAGTTGATTCTAGATCATTGATGAATTTCTACACATTAATCATTAGTGACGTATGAAAATAACCATAAAACGTATTAATAATCCTCTTTTTCTAAATGAATTTAATATGGTACACATTTTCATCACAGTCCTTTCTGCTTTCTGTTCCCCCTCCCCTCTCATGCATAACGGACAAACTACGCAGAAATGTAGATTGAGAGAGAAAAGGAATTTGGGCTGGATTAAAACTTTGAAATAGGAATCACGCCAAGTAACCTACAAGAATATGGTTCGTCGTGTGTGTGTGTGATTCGGATTTTTAACGTACAGTGTTTATTAATGATACAAAGTTGCAAACTATGTCGACATTATACAGCAAATTCCTCGGTTACGTGGTACAGGTAATGTGATGTATTTAATGTTTTGTTGTTGTTTCTTAAACATAATATAATGTTATAAAAATCGATTGTTATTAATTAAATATGAAAATGCCCAAAGGGATCTCTCTCTCTCTCTCTCTCTCTCTGGACCATCGTAGCAAGATACGGGCTAAAATCTATGAAATGACGAACGTAGAGGATATTCGTTTGTGTCATCCCACGATATCACTGACTTATGAATGATGGTAAAAGCTAAGTCAAACCTACCAAAGGATGAGAGAGAGAGAGAGAGAGAGAGAGAGAGAGAGAGAGAGAGAGAGAGAGAGAGAGAGGGAGAGAGAGAGAGTTTATGGTCGGTGGTACTGTTACTAAAGCAGAATAATGACCTAAATCAACTTTAAATTTATTAAAATATTTTAATTACCTCTTGTTGGTTCGTCATTTCGCTTAATTTCTACTCCACATTAATTTCCACGATCCGGTAGGTGAATCGCTAAGCGTTCATGTGAATGGCGTAGCTAACCTAGTGTTTGTAGTGCTCTACTTTTATTATTAAAACCATCTTTCATGTTTAAATCATAAGTGTGTATTTTATTGATTTAATCAATGTGAAGAAAAATAGAAATTAAAAACGAAAATCAACTTATCAATATGCAAAAGTGATTGTGAATAGCCACAAAAGGCATTGAACTACATTTTGTAGTGGACACACTCGGAGATGTGAGGAGTTCATTAGCTCGATCAATACACAGCTGCCTGCAGTAAATCTGAACTCCGTTCAAATGGTAAATATATGTATTTGTAGGTGATATAAATAAAATATATGTACAGTATGTACGCCGTATCAATAATATACCACTCGTATCAATTTTTCATTAAAGGAAACTCGGCAAGCCTCGTTTCCTTTTAATGAAAAATTTATACATCTCGTGGTATATCACTGATACAGCGTACATATTATACATATATTCTCTCTCTCTCTCTCTCTCTCTCTCTCTCTCTCTCTCTCTCTCTCTCTCTGTTACGAGTATGTAATTAAATTACTTGTGTGTTAGTTTTAAATTCTTTTTTATTTTAATTTTGTTTCTTTACATTTTATTGTAATGAGAATTTTCATTGGATTTGAATCTCTTTTCCGAAAATTGGCTTGACCCGATTAGATTATAAGATTTCTTCAGCACTATTTTTAGCTCACGGTTTTTATAATAACGATTGGCTATTGCCAAGGTCATTTCAGCACGCATGTTAACTGGATTGTAAACAGCCTTTCTTTTTTATATATATTTGCAGTGTGAGAATTTTGTTCTTAGATAGGGCTGTTCTTGCTACGTGATAAATTTCATTTTTTTTATTGCGCTGTTCAAGTGTTAAGAGACCACGTGACCCATCACGCGGGAATGGGATGATGTTTTAGTTGGGTTTAATACCCATTCTGAGAGCTTTTCAGTAAGTCGGTCTTAACACCTTGAGGACACAAGGTGTTTCTAATTGTTGTTGCCAGTTTGTTTTTCATCTGTTTTTTGGAATTTAATAACTTATTCTCTAGAAAACTAAACAAGTGCTTTATATTTATAAAAGTTCTGGGAGAAAGAAATTAAATGGAAATTTATTCTAGAGTTTAACCGAAACATTATAAACTGTGATTCAATCGAGGATCTGTTATCATCAGTACAGACATCTGACGTCATCGCCTCCATATTGGAATTTCATCGAGATTCGAACCCGGATTCTATTAAAACTGTTTAGTGATAGGAATTGTATTTTTCAATCTTAGGATTAAATTTTGGATTATATTCACAAACCGTAAGTCCTATTTCCAATTTTTACATTGTTTTCTAGGGAAATAAATATTTTCTTAAAATTTACAAAGCTTGTTGGCTTCACTCTTTTCTCTTGGGCTACAGGTATAGGGGCATAAAAAAAACAAACAATTACATTAGGCAAAAAGGGAGATAAACTTATTACGAATCATTCTGATGACTATGCTCTGAACTAAATCCCTAAATAGGTTAGAAGCAGATGAATTATTATTGTTGGAAATTAAAGATATATTAAACTTGGCCCAATCAACATTTAGAAATATGTTACATATTTGAGATATTTAGCATGGCATCAAAGTTTAAAGAAAACAGAGTTGAAAAAACGAGATGCTGGTGGAGGATTATTTTGTATCAATAATTCTATTGCAGAAGGATAGAATTAGTTCCTACAAATTGTGATGATTTATTATGTGTTAAAATAAAATCTGATAGAAAAGAAGAATTGATCAAAAAGTACTTTACATGTATACTTGTTGCGTTGGTTCCGAAGGCTGAAGTCGTCTAGATATGGTTGATATTAATGTACTTCAGAAGGCTGAAGTCGTCTAGATATAGTTAATATTAATGTACTTCAGAAGGCTGAATTCGTCTAGATTTGGTTGATATTATCGTACTTCCAGAAGGCTGAAGTCGTCATGATATGGTTGATATTAGTGAGCTTCCCGAAGGCTGAAGTCCTCTAGAAATTACTGATATTAATGTGCTTTCAGAAGGCTGTAGTCGACTAGATATAACTGATATTTGTATATTTAAAAGCACGAATGAGCACTTGACACATAAAATGATATTTCAACACAAATAATACGCTAGTATTTATTAAACAGGGACTTTAACGCTTGGGTTAACATTATGCTTGAGGTTGTAGCAGAAGATAAAGAACTCTACTGGTTAACCTTTACAAGGACGGAAAAACAAAATATAATTTTATAGATATAACGTCTGCAGAAAGGACATAGGTAGTACAAGTAGAATAAAATACATTGATGGATACAGGAATGAATAATGGCAATATAAATGCTGTGTACAAATAAGTCCTGAGAGAGAGAGAGAGAGAGAGAGAGAGAGAGAGAGAGAGAGAGAGAGAGAGAGATGATGATGCTAATCGGAATGCATAATACGTATGTTTACCAAGGTTTGTTATTTACATATGTTGAGCCTTCATTTCTGCAATAATTGTAATAGGTTCTACACAGTTTCTGCCAATAATAAAAGACTGTATGTGTGAGAGTTATCGCGGACGGAGTGCTGTCATTTAAACATATGGCTCCCGTTACACATTCGTGTCAGCGAAAATGATGAGCGATCATTTTGTACTTTCAAATCAATGTTCAGGTAGAATACGCAGTGTGCATATTGTTTCAGATCAGAAGGGACCCATCGTAATCGAGTGGTGCAAGGCACTTGCCCTCAACGATCACTGACATCTAACCTTTGCCTGCGTGGGTTAGAGTCTTGCCTCTGGCAAAGGGTATATCAGAAAGTTTGCCAGTATCTTCTCTCGAGTCTGTGGTTCTTCCCGGAGTCTTTCTGGGTTCTTCATCCATCAGATTTACTGGCTGTCACGTACAGAATATAATGTGCTAAAAAGGCACACTACTTAAAATCAGCTCAAGAAGAGGGCGTGATATCTGACCACCTCACTGTAGTACTCCTCTTTGTACAGATATCAACGGGAGTTATTTCAAACAATATATACAGAGCAAAAACACAGCTAGAAATAAATTTGATAATGATACAGAAAAAAAATGTATCTATCTGATACAGAGAAAAACGTATCTCTCTGAATTGAGCCATCGTCTTATATATATATATATATATATATATATATATATATATATATATATATATATATATATATATATATATAGTTACATGTCTACGCTCTTAAAATAAGAACCAGAAAAGAGTTAGAAGCAACAAGCTTTGTAAAACACAACAAATAATTTATTTCCCTATAAGACAGAGTGAAAATGAATGAATTACAGACACAAGTTTTAATACTTTCAAGTTCTGAATAAACTTTAGTAGAAATCCAAATCAAGTCCAACGCTAAAGGTGTTGATTTGCCTGTGAAGGCCTGTAATGTGTTGTTTTACCAGCAGTCTTTCATTGAAACACAGTAATATAATTCTAGGTCTGAATTACTATAAATCTCGGTGAATGTGTCTGTCCAGGAATATTATTTTTTTAATGATCACTATGTATTTCCAGAAATAATTCACTTGAATCGAACAGTTTGAAGAACTAAATTCCAGTCCAAATGAATTGCGGGACACAACGATAATACAAACTGATTCTGCTAGATTTTAAGCACTAATGACAAGACAGTGACAAGATTATATTGTCCTCTACTTGACCTCAGGTCACACTTAACATTTTCTAAAAAAGTATTTACGTAATGGAAAATAACCTTCCAGAACTTTTTTAATGTTTACAAAAAATGTTGGTTATTATTAGCAAGTATGTTACTAAAATTATTATATATAATCTAGGAAATGTCAGGTACACCAGGCAAATTGTAGGAAATTTAAAAAAACCTAGACCCACACCCAAACAAACATATATACTTCAATTAATAATGATTCTGATATTAAACCCATGTTCATATAGAATATTTTAGCTATATGCCACTTGTGTACAGAATAAAATGAAAAAAAAAATCGATAATTCAGTTCAAGTAGAACATAAACTTGACTTTACACAAGGTTAAGTCAAACATACAATGTTACATTACAATAGCATATAATGAAATAAAAAACAAAACAACCCCTACAAAAACAAACTTACAAACATGTGCAAAGTAATTTTACATAACACTTCCTCTCATAAAGAAAAATAAATGTGTATGCAATAAAGTTTTCTTTTTATTGTTAGTCAAATACACGTGTTAAAAACATTACATAAGATGAAATCTTATGAATGACACAAAGTATATATGAAACAGTATAACATTTCTATTTTACGTGACAGTGCATCTGCTACTAAATTGTCTTTTCCCTTAACATGCCTAATGTCCACATTGTATTCATGCAACATCATACTTCACCTTAACAATCTCTGAATTTTGTTTTTCATCTTGTCATTGAAGGAAAAGGGATTGTCATCACTAAGCACACTAATTGGAGAAGGACCTGAATTAATATACACTTCAAAGTATTGCAATGACAATATCAAAGCCAAACATTCCTTCTGGATAGTGGAACAATTGCTCTGGTGCTTATTTAATTTCTTAGAAATATAGCACAGTGCATGATCTACACTATTTTTGTTTCATGAATCAATATTACACCAATCCCAGCATCACTTGACTCAACGGACATTTTAAATGATTGTCTGCTATTGGGAGCTGAAAGAACTGGTGAACTCTTCAATTATGGCCCTTAACTATTCAAAAGACTCCTGACATTTTTGAGACCAATGAAGCTTGGTTTTATTGCTCAACTAATTTGTCAGGGGTTCATAAATTATGGAAAAATTGGACCAAAATTGCCGATAGTATCCAGCCATACCCAAAAATCGTATCAATTGCGCACATGTAATTCAGAGATAGCCTTGACTTTAGCATCTATAAGTTTAACTTGTCCATGTCCCACGATATATCCTAGAAATGTAACACAAGCACGGCAAAACTCACTTTTGGATAAATTGTCAAATTTGCATCAGTGAGTCTGTTTATGAATTTTCGAATTGTCTCTAGATGATCTTTCCAGGTGTCGTTGTAGATGATGACATCATCGATGGAAGTATCGCAATTATCTAGACCAGATGTGACCATGTTCATTTAACGTTGAAAAGTACAAGGTGAACCTTTCATCCTAAACGGCATCATTTTATATTGATAAAGTCCATCTGGAGTCACAAATGCCGAAATTTTCTTCGCCCATTAAATCGGTGGAATTTTACAGAATCATTTCAGAAAGTCAAATTTGGTGACATTTGTCAATTTACAATTTTATCAATTCAGTCATCGATTCTTGGCACTGGAAATGAATATGTTTTAGTTACACTGTTCACTTTTCTATAGACAGTGCACGTGCAGAGGGTATAATCTGGTTTTGGGACAAGTATAGATGGTGAACTCCAATCACTTGTATTCGGTTATATGGAATCATTCTTCCGCAAATACTGAATTTGTTTTTACAAACATTCATGTTTGAAAGGGTTTATCCTGTAGGGATGAAGTTTCACAGGTTTGGAATCTAAAATTTCATCGTCATAGTAAATTTTTTTTGTTCGTATACGAATATCTGGAAACAAGTTGTCATATTCAAGTAATAGCTGTTTTAGTTCATTTTTTTTCTTCATGTTTTGGCAAATGTTCAAGTTTCTCGTGCAGATTATTCATAATTTCGAAGATTGGTTACTCCGAAGTCACTACAATCTGACTGCATTCCAACACCTAAATCTTCACTGTGTGGGACAGGTACAACGAAACTGATTGCATGATTAACCTGGCTATCTCTTTCAACATACTCCTTTAACATATTTATATGGCAAAGTTGTTTTTGGTTTCGTCTCCCACGGGTATTGATAATATAATTTAAGTAATTTATTTTCTTTTTAACTGTGTAAGGACCATAATACTTAGCCTGAAGAGGATTTTTTGGTACGGGCAAGAGAGCCAGAACTCTAATACCAGGCTGAAAACTCCTTTCCTTTGTAATTTTTTATACCTCAATTTTATTTTTGACTGATTTGAGTACAGATTAGTTCTTGCAACCTCACAAGCTTTGGCAACTTGTATTTAAAATTGGAAACATAATCGAGAAGATTAAATTCTGTATCTTCGTTTGAAAGAAGTTTCTCTTTTAACAACTTCAACGGTTCACGAACAGTTTGTCCAAAAACTAGTAACGGTACTGAGTCCTAAAGATTCTTGAACTGATTCCCTGACAGCAAACAACAGTAAATTAACACCTTTGTCCCAATCTTTTCCAGTATCAAAACAATATGATCAAATCATATTTTTCAAAGTTTGATGAAATATTTCTAAAGCCTCTTGGCTTTCAGTATGATAGACAGAAGACTTGAATTGTTGGATGCCTAATTCATGCATAACGTGCTGGAAAATTCCAGATATAAAATTTGACCCTTGTTCAGATTGGACAGATTTGAGAAGGCCAAACTGTGCAAAAAAGACTGTATCAAAGTTTTTATATTGTTTCAGTTTTAATATTCCTCAAAGTAACTGCCCCTGGGAATCGTAGACGCACACATTTTGGTCAACAAGTACTGACTTGTTCGTGGGTAAGGAACATACACAATTTGATAAGTATGACAAGACCTACAGTATTTACAAACATAACTTTTAATATTTGGCCAATAAAAGTGATTGAAGATTTTATGATACGTATTACTGATCCCTAAATGATCAGCTAAGAAGTTTCATAGGTCAAATTAATAATTTCACAGAAATATGACAAAACTGAAGATAAAATAAAGAATCAAATAAATAATATGTTATGTTCAATGGACATTGTAGATTATTTGAATTGTTCAGACGTGCATTCATTCCTTTCACACCTTTTCTAGCAATAGTCTTTGTACGAAACGAGCCTCTGTTGGTAAAGCATGTCCTGAATAGTCAAAATTAACTGCAATGTCCAGAAAATACATCTACGTACTTAAATGAAACGTATAGTCTTCTAACCCTTTTGTTAAAAATCATAACCTTTGTTTTATCAATATTTACAAATATGTTCCATCTTATACAGTATGCATGCAACTTACCTAAGAATACTTTTAGACAATATAATATCTCAAAAATGAACACCGTATCATGAGCAAACAATATTAGTCAAAAGATATTTCAAAATGAACGCCCCCCTCCCCTCAATATTTGATTGTAATGCAATTTCCAGATTGCAATTTTATAAAGAGAAACATAATTGGATAGAGGGTTTCTCCAAGAAGAAGCCCAAGTGAATAATCGAAATAGTCGAGTGCTTTTACACACGATTATACTGAAAATTAATAGATACGCTTTGGAATACCCCCCCCCCCCCCTCCGCAACATATTCTTTTTAAAACCAAATATTGCAACAACAATAATATCATATTCAATTGTCCAAGAGGACTGCCTTCAATTTCATATATTTAGTGAAACCTTGTCCTATACAACCTATCAATGTTATCCATCTGTAATTATTTGCATCGAATGGATAACCGTTTTTTAAACATTGGTATAATAAGACCCTTGGTCCAATTTGAAGGCTAAATACAGCTGCTAAATGTCATTAAAACGATACAACATGCAATTCCATAAAAGTGGAAATGACTCGGTAACGTATTCATTCATAATTTTGTCAAGAACAGGTGCTTTATTGTTTCTTGTTTAATTTTTTAAAGCTGAACTAGGTTATTCAATTGTAATTGTATGCATTCCGATTAGCATCATCTCTCTCTCTCTCTCTCTCTCTCTCTCTCTCTCTCTCTCTCTCTCTCTCAGGACTTATTTGTACACAGCATTTATATTGCCATTATTCATTCCTGTATCCAACTCTGCAAATATCGGTTTGTTTACATTCTCAGATATACCTTCCTCTTTCATGTTTATACCCTGCTCTAACTCACTAGTGTTATTTTCTGACAAGAATGTTGCGATTTTCTTAAATGATCATGAAATCACAGCAATCATTCGAATGAGTTTTAAAAACGTTTCGGACTTTTATAATGATTCCCGAACTCACTTGGATTTCCTGTTCGGAAATACACTACTTGCCAGCTAAGAGTCGTCGATTCTTTCTCTAGTAATATAGGGTTAGAGTGTCATAGCGGGTCAAGGCCAATGATATATTATGGTCACTATTTTAATATATAAAAACGGTTGATGCTATTTAAACCAAACTATTCATTTTGTTTTTAAAATTACGCTTGCATCTTTTTCATCGATTGAATTTTGGTCTGTGAGCCCAATCGTGCTACCATCAAAATTTTCTTCCAACTCCTCCAATGTCTCATTGTATATTAGCCAGGATAATGGAGTATGATTTGAAAATTCTGTAAAATAACGTACTTTGAAGGTTTTAATGACGGGGAAATTATTCCCAGGAGTTAAAACGTAAACGTGTACTGGCCCTTATCCGCATCGTCACCTAATCCTACCTACACAATGAATATACCAATGCTCTTACACGAGTCGAGTAGGTGATTTCCAAAATTGTTACTGTTTTGATCATGATTAGCACGTGGCATGAGATGGTCAGCAATATTACCTCGTCATGCGTTATGAAGGTCGGTTCATTTTCTATGTAATCCGTCTTTAGACCCGTCCTACTATTAAGATCACCCACCCGCTACTAACTATAACGGTTCCCATATGAATGATGGACTTCCATCTGTAGTTTACCAAATAAATCAAAATTAGAATGATTATTTATCGGTGATTCTTCAGGTGGAATGTAAACAAAGGAAATATAAATATCGTTGTCAAAATCAAAATAAACCATTTTATAATCTTAACCAAACAATGATATTCCAATGACTTTGTAAAACTTGTGTACCTTTTACCAGGCTATGCTTTGCATATAATACAATACTTCCACTGGCACGTTTTGCTTTCTTCTGTACGAATTTTGTGGGAAAATGATAAATTTGGCAACCATAACAATCCATATTTTGTTCAAAAGATGCTGTATGTCAGGGGAAGAAAAAAACTTATAAAAATCAAACCATACAAGTAACACACCAGTCGAGAAACCGAATTACCTAACGTCAACCGAAATCTATATAACAGTTCTGATAAATCAGATCAACATCAACATTAAACTATATAATCTACATGTCTATTTGGTGTTGGATCACAATAAAAATATATCCAAAAATTCAAATGTGGGACGGTCCGCAAAACTTGCGTGTTATCCGTACAGAGAACCACACTGCTTTCATCATATTCATTATAAAAGACTCTAGAAAGACACATCGCGTAGCCAAAAACAATTTAAAAACAAACTTTTTATGCCTATTTGATCTGTATTGTGTGTTGGCTTTTCTTCATGTTATGTTATATGTTATGTATATTGAGCTTGGCTAGTAAATGAGCCTAGGGCCTACCTGACTAACGTCTTATTATTTTGTAAACAACATATTACATAGCTAATATTTCTCTGATTTTAGATCATATATTAAGATCATTATTAATTGGAGATAAATATGTTTACCGATGTTGAGTTCAAGGTCTAGTTTGTTTTACTGAAATTAATACTGTTCTAGAAACAGGTTGTTTACGAATTTGATTGGAAAATGACTCTCATCCTGGCTCTGAGATTGGGTTATTATATAACTGCAATTGCATTAGTTGGTAAATGTAGCGAAGATTTGGATTGGTCAAAACATAACCATGTGATGAGGCAGAGCTGTTTTTATTTATCTATACAATGTATGGAGAACTACTTTTTACCAAATTCTATAAATAGAGTCACGTGCAAAGTAACTTCTGTGAACACTGAAACAGAAGGCATACACACTGCATGCCTTTAAAATGACACACAAGCGTTGGTGGGTTTGTATTTTATTCTGAAAATTGAATAAATCGATTTTAACAGAATCAAATGCCTTTTGAAAATAAACCAATCTATCTTTCACTATATTTAATCTAAATCTGGACAAAAAGTTGTTGTATGTACTCTAGATGATGGTATGTTGTGCCGCCGGTATCATGCAAGCATCTATTTTGTCGGAAATGTCAGAATTCATAAAAGTTTAGTTAAATTTGCCAAATCAAACATGGAGACACTACACACGCTGACCCGTCTGAATTTGAAGTTTGTTTTGAAGTGGACGATATTTCACAAACTGATTTATGAAGCATTCCGAATAAACCAACCAAACTTTAGTCACTTGCCAGTTGTACAGCACGATGATCACAATTTAAAACGAACTAAAATTTCGCAAAGAGGAATGACGATCAGAAACTACAACGATTTAAGTCTCTAAAAGAGTAAGATCTCTTATGTAGACCCCCATCTAAGAGCTGGGAAACTCTAAATCTACCAAGAAGAACATTGGAGCTACATCACTTTCACAAATGAAATTAAAACTAGAGGTAAATGGATACATGGATTGGAAGGCTGTGGGGGTTGGGTTCAAAGATTAACACGATAACAATTGGGGCCAGAGTCTTACAATGTAATATGCCAACACTGATAGTTACGATGTGAGGGTGGAAGTGAGTGGGAGATTGATTCGCCACTCCCCTATCATAACCGTCAGCGTCGATGTCTTTGTTTGACTGTTGGACCCCATTACTATAACCATTTAACGATAGTCTTAGTTTAATTTTTTTAACTTTATTTTTTAGTGAAATAAATTATTTATTGAATTTTACAAAACTTGCTTGTTTTCGCTCATTTCTGTTACATAGTTTAAGACCACAGAGTTGTTAGTAACACTAAGACCAGAAACTTCAATATCTACCTAAATATTTCCGTAAAGTGTGGAGAAGGCAGATCGAAAATTTGTAATTAGGGTGTTTAAGCAGACAGCTGTAAATAATAATAATAATAATAATAATAATAATAATAATAATAAAGATGATGATGATGATACTATTTTATGTAAAGATTTAAGGTGCATTTGCATGCTCAAAATTTATCGTAAAGTTGTCCTGAGAACACCAGAAAGAACCCCCAAACCAGGGCAAGTTTTATCACTTACCTGCGATAATTGAGCCCGAGAACCCACACGAAGTGAGGAGAGATACCATATATATATATATATATATATATATATATATATATATATATATATATATATATATATATATATATATATATATATGGCGTTACGGCTCATCGATTTCTACGTTAATACAAATATTTCCCAGTATCCGCAACAAGTTGATATAAACTAGTTGAAACATAATATATTTAAAGGTGTAATTCCTGCAGAAAAAGCCATGTAAAGTTTTGTAAACACTACGGTTTTTCTGTTTTATTTGTTTGTCTTGTCTATGTTTTGTATATGCCTTTGAAAAAGACTCATTAAGAGTCGATAGCGCTCAGGCTAGTTAGATACTAGTTTTTCACTGTTCGTTGTCAGTTTATTGCATTTATATATATATATATATATATATATATATATATATATATATATATGTGTGTGTGTGTGTGTGTGTGTGTGTGTACTCTTTGGTTGTCTTTTCTTAACCATTGCAGAATGGATTCCTGTAATTGTTTCTTTCTTATCTTTGTTTTATGTATCACTTCAACCACAGTTGACATTGTGGCAGGTTTAATTTGTCTACAAAGTGGATTGTGACCACTGTATCGTCTGTAGTACGTTCGATACAAAGTTAAATCTTTGAATCAGTATCGAAGCCTTTGAAGTTGTTGTGGGCTTAACGCCATTTTTCAGTATATGGTAAGAAATACATAGTGGCCAGTATGACTGGTGAACGAAGAACTGATATACACCAGGAAGAACCATCGACCGACGTGAAGTTACTGGCAAACTTTTTCACATACCCACGTGTGGACAGAAGTGAGATGGCAGTGGGCCACTCGGCCACCTGCAGTACCCTGGAAGCCTTTGACGGCTTTTCACTATTGCTATTGATTTAATCAGCCTGTTTATATTTTCTAAGCTAATAATCCTCCAGAAATTAAGATAAGGAAAAATAACGGAGGACCATTATATCTTTTAAACATTGCTATTTATATATACAAAAATGTTTACTTTCATTTGACATAATGAATACATCACTTTGAGTCCATGGCATTATAATTCTACACAGGTCTGACGATATATCCTGTGTATATCCAAACATAAATATACTTGTCAATCCCTAAAATAAAATTTTTGTAAAAAAAGAAAAACTTGGGGCAGCTTTTCGGCAGGTACAGCACACGCCAATTCTGCAGCACTTATGCAAGTGCATACAAACATCTCTTATAGAATTGTCCATATCTTATACGCAGAGATTACGCTACCATTTGCATAGGTAGTTCAGTATATATTTCTATGAAAACCGTTTATATCCACATGGATTACCGTGTCGTACTTCTTCATCGTTAATAGCGGCGTCTGCGGCGTCTGGTGAATGTTAAAGGGTGGTCAGGTTGTTAAGGTGAAACGTCAGGTACCGCAGAATGCGTGGCTTAAGAAAAAGTAAGACTGGATTAAGCCACTCATTTTAACGTTAAGTTTGAGGAATTTCCCTAATAGTAAACCCTTCTGGAGAAACAGACTTTTGGCAAGTATCACTTGGACGCAAAATACATGACAATGTCTCAATTGCAAAATTTATTCATACTATTTCAGCTTTACTAACGTAACTTTGAAATTCTGTAATTCTTCTTTACTTTCCAATTAATTGAATACATGTACTTCATCAAGTCTCGGAGAATCATCTGGTTTCCAGTAGATATCACTTGTTTTCCAACTTCCACTATTGTTTATGTCGAGTTCACGGCCGTGCACTGAGTACGGCTTGAATCCCATGCTGTACATATTGGCTAGCGTGTGCAGAATGTTCACCTTTGGACATGGAGTGTCCTTTTTATCCTGGTTTTGAGGCATAATGAGCCATTCCATGAAAATGTAGCGTACCTTGAATTTCTCAAGTAATTCCATAGAGGAGTATAATGCTTTACATTCATATCCCTCTGAAAAGTAAAACAAACAAACAAACAAATTATAGCGAATCCTGCATATGTGGTGCAATTTCTTGGGTTATAATAACTTACATTCACATCCCACTGAAATGTAAAACCACAAATATAGCGAACATTGAATTTCTGGAGCAATTCCATATAGTATAATAATTTACATTCATTTTCCCCTGAAAAGCAAAACAAAACAAACTCCCCAAATATACCCAGCAAATTTTGCTATCATATCAATGTTCTATAGATCTAGCAAGATAAAAAGAAAACTTTTCATAGTTAAAAACCTTGAAGTGGAGGTCTTGGTTACGGTCTACCGCACTAGATTGTTTCTCTCTCACTCTCTCTCTTTACCAAGAGTCCAAATTTTCGTTAACATTTCAAATCCAATTGGCAGCATATCATAACGTAAAGAGAAAGAAATTGGTTCCGTATCAACAATTTTAGAAATAGATCTCAATAAAACACGTTTATTTTGGGAAATATCACAAAAGAAAGTTTTGTTTCAGGTCACAGTTCTGAATACAGTATTATACTGGTTATGTAAAAAACCCAACAAATAATAGCAAACATACATACGAAAGTTGATTGAAAAATGAACCAAAACATTGGTGCTATTTGGTTGATGTAACAAGTACATCCTTCGAAAATTCACTCGATTATTAAACTATATTGCTTTATAGAATAGCAAGCGGATATTTAAAGTTTTTTCTATAAAGTACATTTTATCCTTACATAGATAGAAGGAGAATATGAGAGAGAGAGAGAGAGAGAGAGAGTGAGAGAGAGAGAGAGAGAGAGAAATCTGCCTAAATAAATTTCATGAGAAATGTTGGATTATTTATAATGTTGACTGAACAGATTTGCATTGATTTTCATTGAAACGTATTTTTCTCTTAACACTGGATGGGTGTATGGCCCTTGACAAGTTGAGATGACCCTTGACAAGTTGGGATAATCCTTGTTCACATCCAGTCACTTTGGTATTAAATAAACAAGTTAAACTGTAGAAAGAAAAGCTCTATAAACTTAGCCGGAATATAGATTTTCTTTTAAATGTTGGCTTACCTATGTCCATCTTTATAATGATCTCCTTGGCCAGAATAAGGTTGACGAGGTCATCCAAGGTTATAGCTTCAACTGACCGCGAAATATTAGCTGGACCGCTAATTTCTCTGGCTACCGCAATTCCACCTTGATTGTGGTCATCTTCACCCATTACAACAGTCGTTCTTTCGTCAGATATCGCATATTTTAACATGAGAATGTTATCTGAAAACTTATTCCTTACAACTCCCTCTTGAAGTCTAAGAAAGTTTGCATCTGTTGGTTCAATAGCTATTACAGTTCGCCCCATTGCCCGTGCAAGTAGACTGAAATACCCAATATTAGCCCCGACATCGATAAAAGTTGCCTCAGGAAATTCATTTAAAGCTCTTTGTATTAACTGTGTCTGTTTTAAATCCCAGATTCCTGATTGTTGTAGGGAACCTGATACGTATATATCTTTCTGGATAGAAAAGACACATATTGTAAAGGACGGTATTGTACGCGTAGGAATGCACAGGTAACTCCTACCTTCGCTTGATGGATATAGGTTGTGTAAGGTGTAGATATGTCTCATATCTTCCTTGTGAGTTAGATTGAATGCCGCGAATTTTTGAATACGGAATTTCCTACTGTCTTCGATAATGGAAGGCGCTGAAGTAGTAGTTGAGGGGCTGTGGTAGTATACATCTGGACCATGATAATAATTTAGTGATGAACTGTCTGTAATATGTTCTTGTGCAATTATTTGCACTTGCTTTCCTTTCACTGGCGGGTATTGAGATTGAGTATTTCTATTCTTGATATCCTGTTTATATTGTGCATTTTGATTCATTATATGGTTCATGGAATTTATGTCTCTGTCATCCTCCCAGTATTGTCGATGCTGTTGCATAGATTCCCTGGTCAAGTGTGATGTTTGCTGTTGAATATTACCGCTAATAAAATTGCGCATTCTTAGATTTTCATTCTCGGCTTTATCTTGTGACAGTGCTTCAAACAGCTGGATTGGGATGGAATCTTTTGGGATTTGATAACTTTCCTTTTCGCTTGTTTTCTCATGCACGATATTATTATGGAAATTATTAAACTCGACAGAAAAGGAGCCGGCGTTATAATTCGTTTTCAGGGGAACTAGTTCATCCCTTTCAATGTCCAAGTGATGTGCGCCAAGTTTCTTTCCCGGATCTATTTGATTAATACGCTGATGTAGTATTGCTGACCTCTGGTTATTTGCAATAGACTTGTCTGAAGGTGGGTCATTCTGCTTTTTTGCAATAGACTTGTCTGAAGCTGGCTCATTCTGGTTATTTGTAGTAGACTTCTCTGAAGCTAGGTTATTCCATCCCATGTTCTCTAATATTTCAGGTCCAGACGAAAGACGAACTGCTGCTGGTTTAGAGTTTACCAAGAGCTGGCTTGCTATAACAGGATCAGCTTTTCTGGCAGGATTCGGGATGAGTCCCAATCTATCACTGATGGAAATGAAATTCCGACTAACCTGTAGAAAACTCTTGTTTGTTGTTTGAAAGGGTTTGTTAATCACGTTTGCTGGATCTTTTTTTACGATGGTTAGGTAGAAGGTAAAGGTTGCCAGAAAAAGCAATACTGGAAGAGATATGTTTAAAATTAGTAAAATTCAACTTACACCAATTCTGATAAAAATCGATTTACTAAAGTTAACTGATAATATATATATATATATATATATATATATATATATATATATATATATATATATATATATATATATATATATCTGTGTGTGAGAACAATAAAATATTCATGAAACCAAGTGAAAAAAACGTCTACGGCAATTATTTTATTTTGATAGAGGAGCTCATATTAAATAAAGATATGCAATTTTAGAAGGAAGATAAACTTTACTGGGCGGATGGATGGATGTACACTATTATATATCTGATGGTATCAAATAGAGAAAATATGTTATCAATTATATATTATGCTACCTCTACATCAGTCTATATTAACAAGGAAACGTTATTGTAAATTGCTCAAACCAACTCTCTCTCTCTCTCTCTCTATCTCTCTCTCTCTCTCTCTCTCTCTCTCTC
>JAECUM010010618.1:0-27929 GCA_016617855.1 Megalonaias nervosa
AGTAGTTTTTATGGTATATGACTTTTGGGTTAAGTGTAGTCATACAGTGTATCCACTACTGCACCACCAAGATCATCAGCTGGGGTCATCTATCACTGGGTGTTTCGTCACTTATCCCTGAACACCTTGCTAGCGGGGCGTCTGTATTGATCAGTCACTATCTATTGGTGGTAGGCAGAGAGCTCTTGTCCTCACGCTTCATCCATTAGGATAATAGCCTTGTGTTTAAAGATATGAGGATATTATAGGTGGTTAAACGTACATGGCCTAATGGCTGAACGCGTCTCAAATTCAAGATCAGACAGATAGTTTTACATTCGCAAATGGAGGTGTTCAAGCAAGAAGGCAACCGAAGAGAGATATATTGATACAGTAAATTCTCTTATAACGTCCTTAAATCCTCAAATAAACTGGTATCCCCGTCCAAACACACTATACCACACTATACCACGTGTTATCCCTATTGTAACACAATATTGCCTCTCTTATCCCCATCGTAACACTCTGTTGCATTTGTAAACCCTATTGTAATACACTAGTGCAACTGTTATCCCTACTGTAACACTAATGCAACACTCTTCAATATTGCAACACTAATGCAACTCTTTTCAATATTGTGACACGTTATTATAATTATTATCCCTATTGTAACACTGTTGCAACTGTTATCCCTATTGTAACACACTACTGCAACTGTGATCCCTATCGTAACACTATTGCAACTGTTATCTCTATCGTAACACACCATTGCAACTCTTGTCCGTTTTGTAAAACTAATGCAACTCTTACCAATATTGTGACACGTTATTGGAATTCTTATCCCTATTGTAACACTGTTGCAACTTTAGTCGAAAAATAGCAATGCATGCAATTCTCAGTGGCGTCACGACACAGAAAGTCATGATCTTCCAACTGTTATGTTGATCTATACTGTGTGCTTCACTGAGGGTAGAGTTTTTGCCTACCTGATATTCGTCATGTTTATAAGCTATTGACTAAAATTTGAGTTCAAGGCCTAACATTGTTTACGGTTCTGGAAGAGACCTTGTTCACAATTTGGTGGAATTTCTATATGAAATTTGTTTTCCTGAGCAATCTATTGCGACATGGGTCAAGTGGAATATGTATATCAAGGATTTTGGTATCAGCATTTGGGGCTCTATGATCAGAGTTCATAGTTGTATACAGATAAAATGATCATTAACCTTTTGGACAAAAACAATACGTTTTGGATTATTGAGAACTCATTTATAGACATTCTGGATAATACCAATGTGGTATATCAGGAAAAATACTAGACGATTTGAATTCATTCAGAACATTCTACATTTTTGGACCTGATAGACATTTAGGATTATTTGGAATTAAATCCACAATACTGTTTTATTTAAATTTTCACTTTGTTTTCCTGGCAAATAAATTACTTTCCTTTTATTTAAATTGTTTGACTTTTTTTTCTGTTACCAACTTTACGACATTGGCGTCAAGATGTCAGATCACTATCAAAGACTTTGCTGCGACTTTGACGTCCGACCAATCAGAAATTTCATTGCATCCGCTGGTATGTTTGCAAAAAAATTAAATATTATGTTGTTGCTATTAATAGAGTGCATGTCTTTGATCTAGGCCAACAGATCATTTTTAATCGATCGAAAACATGTGAAAATGTAAACGACCGGTGACGCTGAGAATATCGCAGTTTTTGCAGTCGTCACCACCATCATCACCACCAACATCATCTTCATCATCATAATTACTACCACCACTACTACTTCATATAGACAATCTGTAGTCCAGTATATTAACTGTCAATAGCTTTAGAGTCCTAATTTTCATTCCGGTACTTGTGAAATTTGATACCTCCTACCTGAAGATGCGACAGACCATGCCGCACGAATGCATTAATTCAAAACTTGTTAACACATGAATTATATTCTCTAAATAGAGTTCGTTAATTGACACTTCAGTTACATAGCTGTCAGATGAATATATTTTAGGTATTTTCAATAGCATATCATATTTACTTTTATTTGCGTCGTTCTCGGAGTAAAAATGTTGACATTGTTTTGAAAAGTATACATATAATCCCCTAAAATATTCAGATATAGATCAGATATAGACAGTATTCTTTTTAAGAGGTGATTAATGCAACACTGTGTATGTACAAAGATAGGTGGTAAGTAGTGTTTGACGGCACTTCGGGGTAATAATGGCTATTTTATAGCCAATCAAAAGTTCAGGTTTAAAATTGTAAAGATGAAATATTGAATAAAGAAAACGATAAGAAGACAAATCCATTCAAACAAAAATAACAGTATAAAACCCAAGAAACATCTTGCCAAATCAAATACGTTATCCCTTTAGTATATCATTCGAATGTAAAGTTGAAGAGATCTATTTATAGCAATTACGCAATAGTTGGAAAACAATTCCTCCGTTATTATGAATGATATTTATTCAGTTATTAATAAATTAATTATATATAATGGATTATTAAAGGTGAAAATACACTTTTTTCAAATGATGTGATAACAATCGTTTGATATAATTTAGTGGGGGTTTTTTCAATAAAGAGTTTAAACGGATACAGTCAGTCACACTCGATTATCCAATATGCGATGTAATATGGGATGACTTTACATTATAAGAACCTCAAGAAATCGAAAAATAAATTTAGAGGCTGAAGGAATCGTCACAGGAGTAAATTAAGTTGCCATTCATAATATGTTGCTTACAGAGGTATTTTGGAACAAATTTGAATTTAGACCAAAAAGAACCCATATATTTTAGCACTTTAAAATCTTTTTTACAAAAACAAAACAATCGCGAAAGACGACATCCGTACCTAGAAGATATCATGCCTGACCAGCAGAGAAACATTCTTGGTCGTTTCCCCTTAATAGTACAAGTATACAGACGATCAGGTATACAACTCACTTGTGCTATTTATCCTTCCTTCCATTTAAAATTAAGGACTGGAATTCGATAGCGATTGAAATAAGAAACAGTTGGCCTATTATAAATTTAGGATGATTTTAAACTTGATATTCCTCTAACTATAATTCCACAATGTTTCCATGCAAAGAAAAATACACACACACGCACACACACACGTACACGCACGCACTCACACACACATAGATAGATAGATAGATAGATAGATAGATAGATAGATAGATAGATAGATAGATAGATAGATAGGTAGGTAGGTAGGTAGGTAGGTAGGTAGGTTGATAGATAGATAGATAGATAGATAGATAGATAGATAGATAGATAGATAGATAGATAGATATCCTCTGTGCATGATATTCTCTTTGCAGGATAAACCTAACAAACAGAAAAAATGAGGACATAGTTTTCTGATACAATGTAAAATATTTGCTATTCAGCAACCTTGGTCGTCATGACAACCCAACAAGCCGCACTGCCTTCTCAGTATCTTTCATTTCTGTACAACTAATCAACATACCTACTTAATTTATGTTGATTTCTATTGATTAGGTGCCAGTCAATATCTTAGTATAATATAGCATCGCTGTACCATCATGTATACGTGTATACGAGTGTACAGTAATCTTCTGTATGCATGTGTACAGTAACCTTATGTATACGTGTGTGCAGTAATTTTATGTATACATGTGTACAGTAGCCTTATGCATACGTGTGTACAGTAATCTTACTCACAAGATGGCAATAACTCTTGCTTCAATATACTATATTTGTTTGACAATAATCCCTTTAACCCTACCTCCTAATTATATGGCTTGCCATGCGTATCCCAATGAATTCTTTTTTGTATCCCTAATGTGACAAATATGACTTCTATGTTGTATCCGTAATGAACCAAATATGATGTCTATCTTGTATCCCTAATATGCCAAATATGACTTACATGTTGTATCCCAATCTGCCAAATATGACTTTATGTTGTATCCATAATGAGCCAAATATGACTTCGATGTAAACATGTTGTACTGAAAATATACCAAATATGACTTCGATGATGTATCCCGAATGTCCCAAATACGATTTCAGTGTTGTATCCATAATGTGCCAATATGACTTCTATGTTATATCCGTAATCTGCCAAATATGACTTCTATCTTGTATCCATAATCTGCCAAATATAACTTCTGTGTTGTATCCGTAATCTGCCAAGTATGACTTCTATGTTGTATCCGTATTTTCTGCCAAATGTAATAGTATGAAAAAGGGGTCTTCAAGATTAATTACCCTTTTCCCCTCCCACCATCCCCTCCCTCAGAAAATATGTGTAACCAACCTGTATCTTAACTTGAAACAGGTTAGAAAATATATCTGTCAGGAGAGGATGACGGTATTGAGAAATTTCATCAAAGATTAAAAAAAAACGTCATGAGGACGTACACAAATATTATAGACTTAGTCCATCTCCTGCACGTGAAAAAGAAGAACAGTTAGATAAAATGCGAGAAGAACAAAAACGACGACGGAGACAAGAATATATACAACGACAATTGGAAAAAGGTCATGAATCTTATTATGAATATCGTGAACCAACAACACGAGAAGAAGATAAATTATTTTCTAGTGCTGCGGAGCTTGATCGAAGATTGGAAGAATACGCAAACATGACAGAAGAAGAAAAAAGATGAAATAGAGAAAGATGGTTCAAAATAGCCGAAGAAGAAACCATCAGTAAATATTATTATTGCTGAAAATCTTCGGTGGTTTATTCAAGATGATCAGTAAATATATTTATCGTTGAATATTTTCAGTGATTTATTTCGAATCATCAGTAAATATTATTATTGCTGAAAATGATTTATTCATTTATTCGATGATTTATTCAGGATCATCAGTAAATATGTTATTGCTGAAAATCTTCGATGATTTATTCTGAATCATCAGTAAATAGTATTATTTCCTACAAATCTTCGATGATTTATTCAAGGTGATCAGTAAATATATTTATCGTTGAATATTTTCAGTCATTTATTCTGAAACAACAAATTAATATATTATTTCCTGAAAATCCTCGATGATTTATTCAAGATGATCAGGGAAAGGGGTCAAATTCTGATCGGTATGAAAAACTGTCATTTCTGAAAGTTACCAGGAATCAGTTCGGTAATCAAGGTTTGTCAGACGAACGGCATTGTTTCAGCATAGTTCGGGCGGGAAGTGTATTTCATCCAGATTGATCAGGCTGTGAAGGGGGCGCGGTTTCACATGAAAACTCTTCAGTTTTATGTGCAAATAGCAAATCTGAAAATCATTCGACTTCATTTTCTGCGAGAGAAAACAAAAGTAGAGGATTCCGGGTCGAATTTAGAAGAAATTCACTCGTTAAATCATCCAGGGGAAGCAATTGTCTGGAAAAATTGACAGACACGTTCTGGAAGTGAGAGCTTGGAAAACCAAGGTATTTGTAACAATCTTATGTAATTCATTGACACTACTATGATGATTTGTTTGATTTATTTCCTTGTATTTGCATGGATCTATTTGTTTAAGTTCGTAGATTTAATTTCTTGATATAGTATACCTGTGTTGAGTTCGTTTATCTGAGTCCCAACAATGACATTTTTCTTTATATAAACATTGACGACTTCTTTGAACGTATAGTCTCGTTTATTATAGGAAATTATGTATCTAGAATTTCATGCTTTATTTTAGTTGAGATGCGAGAATCCGTGTGAATTCTCCGACCTATATATGAGTTCACGTATGATAACCACTTGATTGTTGTTATAAATACAGTAGTGCAAGGAATTTCATTCATTTGTGTAATTGAGACTAGTCTGGAACTAATGTCTCGGTGGTGTGTTGAAATAGCAATTTGTTGACCATTAATTTTGTGAAACTAGGTTGTTACGGTCTGTCATGGCCAGTTAGACTAGATAGCCGTAGAATCTGTTTGAAATTAGGATAGAATTTATCTGACATAACGAGATGGGTGGGGGAGGTATTGATCTATTCCCCCAGTATAATGAGTGGGAAGATTTAGGTTGCTTATTTTTGTTATTTTGGAAGGGCGAGATAGCTCTACGATCTACGTTCTACGTATTGCGTATTACGAACCCAAAGTGGACACAAAGTTGGAAAGGGCGGAAGAGGCGAGACAACCTGTGAATTTGGCAAAGGAAGTCAAAAGTGAAGAAGACCCAGACTTACCGGCACAAGGAAGTCAAAAGTGGAGAAGACCCAGACTTACCGGCACAAGGAAGTCAAAAGGGATAGTCGCTATGGAATTTGGATTGAAACAAGACCGTCAGGTTATGAAACTGTACAAGGCAATGTTTTTGATATATTTCACTTGATCTAAATAATGATTTAAATTCTATCGCTTAACAGATCGGCTATTGGTATCATCATCTCTTTGTATTTGAAAATTCGTTGAAGAAGTTAAGTCCAAAAGAAAGAAGTGTATCTTTCAATCGTAATGTATTATTACTTTTGTTTATGAACTTTATTGTTAGAAATTTTGATTAAATTTTGTCTTTATTTGTAACGGGGGCTCGTGTTATTCTGTTTTATATACCTGCTCAGCTCTTTATCTATTCCACCTGTAAATTTCTCATTTTCTATTGATATTTACTCGTTCCGGGCAAATTACACCGTCGGCGATCACTTCTAGATAACGATAACCAAAACCCAGAACACCCACCCCGACAAAGCTGGGAGGGGAGTATCCGACAGTTACAAATATTTTCTGAGGGAGGGGTTGGTGGGAGGGGAAAAAGGTATTAAATCTAGAAGACCCCTTTTCCTTTACTACTAATATGACTGCTATGTTGTATCCGTAATCTGTCAAATGACTCCATGCTGTATTCCTAATGTCCCAGATACTACTTCGATGGTGTATTTTTAATGTGTAAACTAATTCTGTTTATAAATGGATTCATATAAGTGCGTTTAGTCCTCGTTTCGAAATCCAGTGATCATAATATACACATGATATTCTTTGATATGTTTGAAATGAATATGGTTAAAAAAAAAGGTCAATTCGATCCTTACTTAAACAAATGCACAAATCAAGATGGGAATTTCAAACTATTTATTGTGTCAGGAAAGATTTATTTTCAAATGGTAATAACTTTCATACCTCAGTAACTTCACCAACAGGAGGCTGTATCTTGTATGATATTGCTGATCGTATATGCTGTAAGACTTGGTAACGTTTCGCCTTCGTGATTCTTTCGTCATTATGCCATTTGCGATGGCCGAAATTGGTAGGTATAATTCCCAATTGAGAATCGTTTTTTAACCCAAAATTTTATATCGAGAAGACATTTTGTTTCTAATATATTTTGCAACAAATGTTTCATGATATTTTTATATACCCCAAAAGTGATACTTCAGCATTAATTTTAGTTCAGATAAGCGTGAAACAAGTCAATAATTTCAATTGTTATTTATATGATGAGTTTTCTCAACTTTTCGTCACAAACTTTACTGAAGATCTGAAAGGAGTAACTTCACAATTTTCCCGTGCAAGAATCAGAACATAAAACTTGGGTATTTTAAAGATACATTACGGAGGTAACGGTCTGACTTTGTACGCACGAAAAGTTACTAATTCTAGCAAAAAAGCCGTTAGAAACTTGCAATGTTCATTCTGATGATCATTGCAAAATGTCTGAAACTGTGTGCACACTTTCTGATGATTCCTACTGGGGCAAACATGTCTATAAACATGGACAGATGTGCCCCCTACCCCACTCCAGCCTCACCCCCAAAAACAAAATGAGCGCGAAATAACCTGATATTTTAAAAAAAAGTTAAATAGTTAAAAGTATATCCTGGAAACCCTTAAAATGGCGGAACTGTCAAGAACTTCGCCCTGTGTGTCCCCGTTAGGAAGCAGGCCCGTTCCACAGACCCCTCGATGATTATTTTACGCTGTCTCAAAACGATATTGACGGATCTGTCCCTAATCAGTACACTATACATGTCTTATAAATCAGGTTGCCGCATGCGACCACCCATTAGACGACATCCGGGCATTTTTGTATCTGCTTCGTGCGGATAAATTACTTTTTTTTTCTTCTATATTTAAAAACGGATGCTTTTAAATTTATCAAATAATGAGATTTAAATAACTAAGAGTTTACGTTGATAATAACTCAGCTGGGGTCGTCGGTATCATCCGTTTTCATAGGTAGTTCAGACAGGCATCCTGGTTTGAGTATATCAATATCAACAGCTTGAAAGTCGTACATTTTATCTTAACATTTGATACACTATGGCACAATTCACTAGCATGACCGCATTATGACCAAACTTGTTCGTACGAGATCAGTTACAAGATTTAATCTCTCTCAAATAAAGTTATTTATTTTACTGTTTGATAAGCTAATTACAGGGCACGCATAGGGACTGACTGGGTTATTTATCATTGAAGTCAGACTGGTTTATTTTTCCATATGATTAGCTAATTAGATAAGCATGGCGATTGGGTATTTATCAATTAAGTTTTACTGGTTTGTGTTGTTTCCACATTAAACATCTGAATAAATATTTGTAAATATTGAGTTTAATTATTTGAAAGAATACATATATTTTGAAAAATAATTAAGATAATGTCTCGGTATAAAGATAATACAGATATCAGAATTTTTAAATACGACCAAACAAAATATAAATAATAAAATACGACCCATGATAGTTCGCTTACTTCAACTGGATAAGTTCTTATCTCATTCCTTGAGAAAGTATTGACTTCATGAAAAATTTGACGTCATAAATGATGTTAGGCAAATATACAAATAAATTGATCTTACAACATTCTTCCTCACTGCTATAAATTTTACAGTTGTTTACACCGAAGTGTAAAATAGAATGTTGTGTTTTCAATAATAAATATTTACATTAATCAACGCTTACTGCGCGTCTAGCGCGGCCGCCTCGATGTTGTTTCCTCTATGCTAGAGTGTGTGTGTGTGTGTGTGTGTGTGTGTGTGTGTGTGTGTTTCTTTTCTCTCCCGCGGGCCTTGTTTTGGCTTTCCATTGACTCCCTGAAATAAGATTAGAAGCAATAGTTCCGATACTTCCCTATTAATGAGATTTTGGTGGGCAAGAATCCGGATAGATTTACTGAGAATAGATCTTTATGAACAGATCAGCATTGAAAATAACATTCAACGCAGTTGCGAAAATCAAAGAAATACCTGCAGTTTTAATTTATAATATTATTCCTGCTACATAATAATGAGAAAGAAATGAAAAAAAAATCATTTAGTTTTAATAACCTCCAACTGTTGCTTACGTTGCCTGTAGTGATGACACCTCGTCCAGTCGTTCTTAGGTCAATAAAGCTATTATGACATATTACCAACAACGGGCTTGAAGTCGGTTCGAAATGGCCGCAATGTACATACGGGGTCTTTGTGTACCACGTGAAAGATAAAATTGAATATGTTCCGCTCGTACATCATCGATAAATTTACGAAATCATAAAACTCTGTGTGTGGTCTTCTTCTGGTCCTCCTTCATAAATAAATCTGAGGTGAGAGAAGAATTTGAAAGTCCGAAGTAAAACAGGTCTCCCTTCGATTTAAATGACAGTTTAAATACATCCTTTCATTATTTAGAGTAGGTGAAACATAATCAGTATCGAGGATCCGCGGTGGTTCACTGGTTACCGCGCCGGATTCGCGATCGACAAGGCGAGGGTTTGAATCCTACCATCGGATTACTTCAAGTCGGCTACTATGCTATGTTTTTGGGCAAGACACTTTACTCCAATTACCCCCTTGCATTAAAAGTAACTTACTTGCGTGCTGTGCGGTAAAACACCAAAAGCAAACCAAACCCATAATCATTAGAATGTATATAATTTCTCTCAGTGCGTATAAGCAACCTTTTTTATTGTGTTGATTTTGTCCAATAATGGCTTGCTCAAATTGACAAGTTATGGTAGATTTGGTCAGTTTTCAGCTCGTTCATAATACAGACACATTTACGACCAGAGGCTTACTATCGTCTGCTTCTTACCTGAACAAAATCTTACGTGCCTATAACAAACTCATAGATATTGTAGCGTGTCGGGCCTAATTCAATCGGAACGGGGTACCCGAGGTTTCCTAGTAATCTAAGACGCTCACCTGTACAGATTACTCACGTTTCGCCTCTGTCCGCCTGGGCTTGCCAGTACCTTCCCATTGGTGGTTCTTCAAAGGTTCTTCCTCCACCAAAATATACTGGCTGCCATTTATAGCCTCTTATATGCTAACAAATGGCGTCAAACCCACAAAACACTAAGCACTCATATGAAGTTGTTGTGATGCAATAATAACCACATCCTTAAGGAAGTTCAGTATGACAATCATTTTCATTCGAGGTTTTTCCCATCTTATCATTGTTTAGCTTGCGATGGAAAAGGCCGAGTATGCTGCGATTGGTTCAAAATGGGTCCTCGTCGTAATGACGAGCATCCTACGCGAAACGTTCGAGTTCAATGCTTTAGACTGAAAAATAAATAAGAAACAACAATTTTAGTTGCATTCCTTGCACTGACGCTTTCTATTCACTAAAATGAGACCAGTACAAATACATTCCCAAAATATATGTTTAATGGTTTTATATTTTGGTAAAATTAATAACCTGTTTAAAGATGGATTTAAGGGTGGGAAGTTCGATATAAAAATTAGTATGCAAAAAAAGAAAACTAATTTTACTTCAATAAAGAACACGCTAGGAATCAACTCGTGTACAAGTAAACTGCATAATTGCTGAATTAACACCTATCACGAAAACGTATAGGTTTTGTCCTACAGCCTTTTCTTGTTGTACTTTATGGTTGTTGTTTTGTTTGTTTTGTTTTTTAATCTTTGCTTCTATCTATAAACATCACGTTCTGATTGTACCAAGACAAAATCCCGTTTGATCTTAGCAGTTTCAACGAGCTTTTCAAGTACCTCGTTTACTGAAACAGAAAGGCCCCTGGTACTAACTGTCCTTCTAGTTCATTCCGTTCAAGGCTTTAGATAGCTACTCAGTAAAAACCAAAGTAAATATGATTTGGCCGGCCGCAGTAATTGCAACTTCAAGGTATCAAAGACTAATTACACGCCATATCGAATGGCTCCCTCAATTACCCGTAGACTCGATATATGGCTGAGATTTGGAAAGCCGGGACAGTTTCTTAAACTGGAAACTAATTGGTTCGTTCAGTTGATCCCACAGCAGAGAAAAATGTTATTTTTCAATTTTCGTTTTAAGTTTTGTAGTAATTTTTGTAAAACATTACTAACATCATTTATCCTTAACAAAAAAGTATGACCACATCACTCAGTTTCTCAGTGCAAGAAAACATCAGTATTAATAATAATAATAATAATAATAATAATAATACCAATAAGAATAAGAAGAATAATAACAACAGCAATAATAACAATAACAGCAATAATAATAATAATAATAATAATACCAATAAGAAGAAGAATACTATACAAGTAGCCATATAAATATTTAAATTTTGTTGACTAAGACATGTCTAGCCCAAAAATCTGATTTTCTTTCATTCTCTTTTGATATAATGTGATGTATCTAATCTACCATACTTTTTTAATTTTCTTGAATCATTTTGCAAAAAATAAAATTGCATTCTATAACAAGTTGTACATATTTAAATATTTTCATGTTTATGGAAAACGTTACCGCAGTCTCAACAACTCTCCTCTCCTCACCTTTCCGGGAAGTAATGGCAAATATAATGTCATGCAGATACATGGAAGTAACTTCATTGCGAGAGAAAATAAAAATGCTATGAAATCCATCAACTTCTCCTAGTGATAAATATCAATGTTAAAAATAATTTTCTAATAAGCAAAAGTGATTTAGGCGTTATTTTGGTTTTCAATTTTAAGTCAGACTTTTTTTATTTAAAAAAATATTTAAAATAAATATTGGTCTTTCGCAGATGAAATACTTTAACAGAAAGCGCTGTAAATGTAAGACAACTGTCTCAGTTGAGAACCTAACCTGGTTCGCATATATTACTCGCTGTCACTTTGTTGTTCGTGAATCTTAAATACGACCTACGATATGTAACGGGTAAGGATTACAAAATCTACGTGTCGTGATCGTGAATCGAATTTGGGCTATATACTTCATAGTCAACGTACACACCACTACACTAAAAGATTAGGACAACTAGGCTGGTTAGTAAGTGGTCGACCTCGACCGCTAAAATGCAAAGAATACAAAGTGTGAGCTTTAAATAACACATCCAGATGATTATCCTGTTCATTATGTTCTGACTCTCAAGGTCGATGGTTATGCATAATTTTACTTTACAAAAGATTACATATTACGCTACTATACTGATAATAAATTCAAACACAAAATGCAATTATAAACAAGCTTCAAATTATGCAAATTCTTAGGATTTTATAGCTTCATATCTTTGATATCAAATTGGTCATGTTTCGGTGTTAATTGATATTATCAGTCATAACAGTATGAAACGCCAAAACTCCAATTATCCTTCACTATGAGAATGTAAAGCATTTCACACATGGTCAAAGATTTTGTTATTTCTAGACAACTACCTGCTTGTTCGGTGTATTAACCTAGGTTTTTACTCAAGGATAAACGGATAGAAGTATTCTATTATATGGAGACATATAATGCAGTTTAATCTAACAATTTTTCTATTGTTTTCAGTTTAACAGAAATGCAAATTATTATGGACAATATGGATTTTGAAAATTAAAATGACGATTAGTCAAATACCATACAATTGATGTTATTTTGAAACTCAGAATAATAATCAAGGTAATATTAGGTCCTTGCTTCCTGAGAGTTCCTATATATGGTGCCAAATAAATGTTGAAGTTTTCATACTTTATAACTCTAAAATACTAAATGCAAATTCAAATTCACTTCTGTGTGATTAGAAGTACACTAATTAAAATAGATGTACCTTAATTAAAATAGAGGCAAACTAATTAGAATAGAAATTCAAATTAGAACAGAAGCTCTTTGACTAAAACAGAGGTACACTACTTGGAAAAGAAGTCCACTCATTAAAATAGATAAACTAATTAGATTACAGGTACATAATTAAAAAAGAGACAAATTAATTAGAGGTAAGCTAATTAGAACTAAAGTACACTAATTAGAAAAAGAGACAAATTAATTAGAGGTAAGCTAATTAGAACAAAAGTACACTAATTAAAATAGTTACACTAATTAAACCAGAGTTGCACTAAATAGAATAGACGAACACAAATTAGAATATAGGTGATCTACTTAGAATAGAGATACACTAATCAAATATAATATCATTCATTTAGACACCAAATATTATCAAATCAAGTTATACTTATGCGATTTAAATCGTTTGGTTTGTGAAAAAGTAAATTAGTTGAAATTAAAACCTTTTAATCCTGGGTGCCATTACTGACTAAAGTACTAGGCATGCTATCGGTAGCAAGAAAATAATTTGCAAGTACTAAATAAAAACCATAGCGCAGAAAATAAAGATGGATGCGCGGCATTGATGACAATTTGAACCGAAAAATTCATTAGCTTTAAGAGCAAAAGTGTGTGTGTGTGTGTGTGTGTGTGTGTGTGAGATTTGGACTTTTAATGTAGCTTTAACAATTGTCCAGTCATATTGTTACGATGTCTGCAGTGTGGCAGCTTTATAGCGATGTGGCATCATGCCGCAGACATGTAACATCATATCCCACCCAGTCACATTTTCCTGACACCAAGCCGACCAGTCATAACACCAACCTCTTGATGTTGAGCGTCAAGCAAGGCAGCTGCAAGTACCATATTTATAAGTCATCCCGCATCCGAGGCGGACGTTTTAACCACGTAGGCCACCAGATCGGTCCAAATGGTGAAAGTAACATTATCAACCTTTTCCGGAGCCGCGACAACTCAGTGGTTAAGGCTTAGGTGCGGTAATCAGAAGGGTGCGTGTTCGATTCCATCATCAGATGAGCCCCAATCGGCTACAATGACGTAACTCTACCTGCCTTGAAAGTGCTGTTGTGCCAACCCACTTTTTACACCCACCCACCCATCAAACCAGGTTAAAACAAATTGCTCCTGCTTTGATGTATATATCAATAAATTTTAAAATGATTTTCCACCCTCAATAGGATTTTTTACAGTGTAAAATGTACTTAACCATATATGAAATAACTTTAAGATATATATTCTGTTCTCTGTCACTGTGTGTATGCAGTGCCTAGCTATCTATTAACTTACATGCCCATGTCTATCATTAATTTTAAGTCTTTTGAATCAACGTTTGTCTTAACAAAGTCTGCATTGTCATTGAAGGTGTAATGAAAAGACTCGATGCTCGGAATCGGTGCCACAAAATCCCTTGCTTCAAAAGTAATTGTTAGGCCAACCACGTGCTGGCAGATGTTCAGAGATCATTTGTTGATTGGTCATTAGTTATTTAAACTTGACACCAATGTTTCGTTCTGATTAGCGCAGCCTACTGAAACACTCTTGAGTTGTATGATCCCATGCTTTGTCATGTGTACGATCACGCCATAGCTTACTTACCCAATAATAGTGTACTGTAATTAATACAGTTTTTAGGACACCAACTGATCACCATGGGCGACGTATTAAAGCACGGGCTTTTTCGCGAGATAATCATACATTGAAAAGGATGGTCTGCAATTTGCATGAAAAAGGAGATTTAAAAAAAAAGATCAATCTCAGATTAAAATTCCGTACAGCTTGCATATTACAATTTCTTCAAACTGAGATAGCGTATAAAAACCTTCCAAAAAACCAATCTAAGTTCTGAAAAGATTGACTCACGGTGCAGACCTTTACGGCATTGAAATGCAAACGTCAATAGTGACATTACACTAATGAAAATAAAGCAATTTAAAAAAAAAAATACAGCGTTCTTGTACAAATCATCAAAGTTTAAATTTTCAAGAGGGTACGAATGGTAAAACACTTGAATACAGTATTTCTTCAGTAATTGCATTTGCTCATTTATCCGTCCCCTGTTAAAACGATAGGTGTATTGTAGGCATTATTTATATCCGCGACTTACCCTTACACAGAGAGGTATTCCATTGTCAGAGGTTATTGGAAAAAAAAACCTTTTGAGTGTACATGATCATTGCATGCAATTGGCAGGCACCTTGTCTGCATGACCTTGAACTAGCTCCAGAATCAGACTGATATTCTTATGTTTCATATTTTAGGCTCAAAATGAAGGTACGGATCTCAGATTTGGTTTGGTTTGATTTGTCCTTGCGACAATTTTAATCAAACATTTTTCGTATTTATTGTTTTTAGGTATCGACCGTACAACCAGTTCTTAAGAGTAAATAAAGCAACAACCTTGCTTTATGCATTTTTGTGACCGTGGTTGTTTTTGTCAGATGGCCCGAAAGATCAGTGAAACCAGAGAACGGGAAGAAAATCGATTATGTAAGGGTGGCCATTAACATTTTCCACTGGGGTCTTCTGAGTTCGAACCCGAGAACAAATAGGTGAAATCAGAGTTTGATATACAATCAAAGCCATAGTGTCAGTTTACCACGCGCGTTTATCCGTTGGTCTTTTCTCAATATTATATATGTACTTTGTTGACTTTATTTCTCCAACTCTTTAATCTTTATTAAAACTAAATAAAAGTCGAATATATGTATGTATGTATGTATGTATGTATGTATGTATGTATGTATGTATGTATGTGTGTGGGGGGTAGGTAGGTAGGTATGCGTGTGTGTGTGCGTGCGTGCGTGCGTCACGGCGTTGGAATTTTTAATGAAGAATGTAGGATCAAGCCATTCTCAGTTTGCTGATTGTTATAAAACTATATACGTGAGTGGCCAAAATAAAGCATACATGGTCAATAATTCCACAGTATATGTAACAACTTTCAAGACGTTAATGAATACAAACTCACTTTACACATACATCAATATTTCACTCACCACCTACCTAACAGACTTGAGATATATACCAATATCTCACTCGACCGCTCCGGTGGCCTAGTGGTTGGTGCGTCCGCCCTGATGCGGAGACGTCGAGGGTTCGAATCCCGACCGAGTCATACCAAAGACTTATAAAAAATGGTACTAGCTGCTGCCTCGCATAGCGCTCAGCATTAAGCGGTTAGCATTAGCACTGGTTGACCTGGTGTCAGGAAAATGTGACTGGTGGGACATTATGCTGCATGTCTGCAGCATGATGCCCCGGTGCTAGACATCACTATAAACTGCCACACATCAGACATCGTAACGATATGACTGAAAAATTGTTAAAGCTACGTTAAAAGTCCAACACACACAGACACACACAATATCTCACTCAGCACCTACCTAACAGACTTGAGATACATACCAATATCGCCACCACCAGTGCTACTTATGCAGCCGCCTGACTTGTGATATAAATACCCAACTTAAAACTTCGAAACGTTTTTCGACTATTCCTGATTCTCGCAGACAAATTGAATAGCTACCTATATTTCGTTGTTAAATTATCGTCTGCAAGCTCTATCTGTTACGTTACAGTCTCGCAAGGGTCGCATTCTTTCTTATATAACAAGCAGCCTCTCTCAGGACCTGATGCAACATATTCTTGGCTCAAATGGGTCCTTGATCATACAAAGTGAATGATTGTATTCACAGTTTCCTCATTTCTAATTTTTGTTCATCCTTTGTTAAAATTTACATGATTATTTACTTATCTTCATGTTAATGTTTATCTTTATTGAAAATGACGAATGAAAATGTGAATAGTATGAAAACAATGGCTGGCTTTAACATGTGCGTTCGTGTCGTGTAGTGTCGTGTATACGAAAATAATCGATAACTTTAACAAAAAGGCCAGTGCCGTGTTCATCATAAGCAAAAACAGTCGGTTTACTCATGCACAATCATGTCACAGTTTATTAATTCCAATTTTCAAACATTTTGAAATTCAAGGAAGCTATCATGACAGTAAAATGTGTCATACTCGCATTTCTCACGGCAGTTTTAGCAATATTAGAAATAGGTATCGAGTAATTAACATAATACAATTAACCAGTATCGGCTTATGCTGGACTAAAATTAGGTACGACGTCAATCTTAGAATTAGATATATTTATTTCCGGTGTTCCTACGTGAGTTGTTTGTTGCTCAAAGGGGGATAACCCTACCCATTGGTTCATGTATTTCTATTTTAGTGCATGTTATGGTGTGCAGTTCTTTGTTTTCATTCTTTGAAATAGACTACACATATGTTATTCTTTCGGAAATTTATTTTTCAAACTCTATGTATTTGCTTTGCTGTAAACATTCTTGTTTTACAAAGAATTCAAGTTAGTTTTGGTTTGGTATTTGGGGATTATTTTGGTTTCGCCATAAAGGTGTGTGTGTGTGTGTGTGTGTGTGTGTGTGTGTGCTCGCAATTAGGGCGCCATCGCGCTGGTGGGAAAAATGCACAATTATTTAGTTTATAACAGTAAAAAAATTAATTCTCAGAAAGAATACAAGTAATGAAATATTTCAAATAGAAATTATGAATTTTTTTAAAGCAAGCTGTTGTCGATATTTCAGACAATTAAAGCACAAGATTCATTATTTTCTTTTCAACAAAAAAGTTTTGGTTTGGTTTGGTACTTTACGGTACAGCAACACAAACAGGTTATTTAGTACCAAGGCAGCTGGAAAATAGTGCCTTGCCCAAGGACTCACCACAGTAGCTGACCCAGGCTGGTCTGATGATTGGATTCGATCCCGAACCCTTTCGGTCGTGAGTCCGCCACACGTACCACCGAGCTACCGGAATTAATAAAAGTAAGACCGTGTCTGTGTAGATAACTTTTGTATCTGTATTAAAGTGACGCAGTTCTTAAGAACACCCACTGAAGATTCGGCTTCAAATTTGTTTTATATGACGCTATCATTCCTCCTTTATTTACACTGGCACGGTTTCTTTAAGATTCTATTCCTCCTTCGGCACGAAGCAGAGTTCAATCAGTGGTTAACGTGCTGGGCTTGCGACCAGAAGGACGCGAGTTCAAATTTTGTACAGACCAGGACAAGTCGGCTGCCATGGTGTGTCTTTTGGGCAAGATACTTTTGCCCCAATTGCCTCTGGACGATATAACCTTTAATGTGCTGTCATTAAGTAGAAATCAACCAATTAATCGGTCTTCCTTCTTTTGACACGTTCATCACAAATCGACTAACTTCCGATGATCTTTGCCACTAAAATTTGACCCTCCATCGAAATTTCTCAGAACAGGTCATACTAGTTAGTGAACTTGCGGATATTCACCAATTTGCAGGGGGTGAACGTTAATAGTTTTACTGTTGTTGATGGATTTTCATTTAAACAGCCTGAAACACACCTTTCTTTCATTCCTGCAAACAAGTGCGAATTTATGACCTTGTACAATAGCAGTGAAATTTCAGGTATATTTATGTACTGGATAGCAGGGCAAACACTTAAGAACATATGAGATTTTTATTTTGAGAACATCAAACAGCTGATGGCGTTCTTATGGATACTCAAGCATACAATATCTGGCCATAACACTGGCCGTATTACCTTAATGTCTCGACCTCGAGTAAAACTAAAAGCTGAATGACGTACAGTTAACTGACTCCGAATGTCATTGCCGGGTAAAATTGGCATAAAGGAAAACATTCGGTCGCTTTTTTAAAGATACATTAAAACCTCTCTATGTTGGAAATATAGAATATATTGTAAGAAATAAAACTATATTCGGACAGGTTAAAATTATGATTTTGAATGTGTTTGTAAACTGTGTTGTGAAACCACTCCCATTGTCAAATGCCTTTTCGTTGAGAGTACTACTCAGCCGTTGCCTGAGAGAGTAAATTGGAGAGATTTAGAACTTTGTGAAAGCCAGAAATAAACTGTTAAGTTTAAAGATAAATTTGTATGAATTTATATCGTGATTTTTTGCCCGCATTTTCCGAAGCCAAAATATAATCTTTGTAATACATCACTCCCTCTATCGATAACAAGTTACTTAAAGTGGTTATTTTCAATTCACAACACAAACTTGTACGTATGTATGTATGTTTGTATGTATGCATGTGTGTATGTGTGTGAATATGAATATATATATATATATATATATATATATATATATATATATATATATATATATATATATTGGTAGTCTCTCGGGGCCGAGGAAGACATGTTGTGCAGTCTCATCAACGATGGACGCGTATGTGGCTCCGGAGTCCAAATTCCGATGAACACAGGCGGTTGCAGGTGGGGCATGGGACACCGGTACTTGGGGTGGCTGAGACGCAGCTTTGTGACGTCTCTCACGGGCTGCAGCAAGACGCTGGCGGCGGTCAGCCTCGAAGGTGGAACTGGCTTTTCTGGTCAGGACTCGCCAGTGACTTCTGTCTGAGGCAGCGAGCTCGAGCTGATGCGGTTGAAGGTCTGCCCATTTGATGTGCATCTTGAGGTTGTCTTTGTACCTCTTGTGAGGGCGGCCTTGGTTTCGGTTGCCTTGGACTAGCTCGCCAAAGAACAGTTGCTTTGGGATTCTGTTTTGATCCATGCGGATGACATGGCCGGTCCAACGAAGCTGGGCCTGGATCAGTTTGGCTTCGATGCTTGTTGTGTTTGCTCTATCAAGGACTTCCTGGTTGGGGATTCGGTCATGCCACTTGATCCTCATGATGGCTCTCAGGGAGCGCTGGTGGAATTGTTCCAACCGACTGATGTGCCTTCGGTATACAGTCCACGTTTCACAGCCATACAAGAGAGACGTCAGGACAACTGCATTGTACACCTTCAACTTTGTTGACAAGTGTATATCCTTGTGCTGCAAGACCTTGGTTTGAAGTCGTCCGAGTGCTTGGCTGGCCTTTTGGATCCTCGCAGTGATCTCTTTGTCCAGGGAGCCATCATTGGATATTGTGCTGCCTAGGTATTTAAAGCTGTCCACATTCTTCAGCTGCGTGTCGCCGATGGTGATGCAGGGTTGTGAAGGGACAGTGTTTGGGGCAGGCTGGAAGAGGACTTCTGTCTTTCCTAGGCTAATTGTGAGTCCGAACAGATTGGAGGCTTCAGAGAACTTGTCCACAATTGTCTGTAGGTGAATCTCTTCATGGGCCATGAGGGCACAGTCGTCTGCAAAGAGTGCTTCAGTGATGAGTCTTTCAAGCGTCTTGGTTTTAGCAGCTAGGCGTCTGAGATCAAACACTGATCCATCCAGGCGATATCTAATGTAGATACCAAGGTCAAGGTCATGGATGGCGTGGAGCAGTACCTGCGTGAAGAAGAGGTTGAAGAGCACCGGAGCGAGTATACAGCCCTGTTTGACACCATTAGATATGGGGAATTTCTCAGAGGGTTCACTGTCTGAGAGAATCTCTCCAGTCATGTCATCATGGAAAAGCCGGATGAGGTTGGTAAACTTCTGAGGACAACCAAGCTTCTTGAGTATTACCCACAGTGCGTCTCTGTTGACTGTGTCGAATGCCTTCGTCAGGTCCACGAAGACGGCATACAGATTCATGTTCTGCTCAAGGCATTTCTCTTGGACTTGTCTTACTGCGAAGATCATGTCAGCAGTGCTACGGTCTGGGCGAAAACCACATTGGGACTCAGGTAGGTTATCTTCTGACACTGATGCGATAAGTCTGTTGAGAATGAGGCGAGCAAGTATTTTGCCAGCTATGGAGAGTAGGGAGATGCCTCTATAGTTATTGCAGTCCGCACGTGTGCCTTTATTCTTATAGATGGTTACAATTGATGCGTCGCGGAGGTCGTCTGGCATCTCCTCTTCCGTCCAGATGCTGGTTAGCACATCGTGGAATGCCTCTAGAGTCTGCTCACTGAGAGCCTTGTACACCTCCGCTGGGATGCCATCCTTACCAGGTGCCCTGCCACAGTTCATTTGTTTAATGGCCGTCCTCAACTCCTCTATCGTTGGCGGAACATTCAGTTGGTCATGCGTTGGCTGTTGGGGTATTTGTTCAAGAGCAGAATGGCTAACCGATGAGGGCAGGTTTAGGAGCTGGCTAAAGTGCTCTTTCCATCTGTCCTTAATGCCAGCCTTGTCCTTTATTAGTGTACTGCCATCTGCAGCAAGCAAGGGGGCAGAACCAGACTTTGAAGGGCCGAAGATTGACTTGATGGCACTGTAGAACTCTTTGGAGTTGTTAGTGTCGGCATAGCGTTGCACTTCATTAGCTTTCCTTTCCCACCACTGGTCATGCATCTTGCGGATTTCTCTCTGAGCCTCAGCTTGATAGGATTTGAAGCGGTCTTTTTTGGGGATGGAGTTTGGGTCATTCTGCCAGTCCATGAATGCTTTATTTTTTCTGGCAAGCAGATCTTCAATGGTATCGTTGTTCTCGTCGAACTAGTCTTGATGGGTTCGCTTCTTGGGGCCCAGAGTCGCCATAGCTGTCTCTCTTATAATGTCCCTGAGCTTGTTCCATTTCTCGGAGGCACTTCCATGTAAAGGTCCGTTGGTAGACATTTTTTCATCTAGACTCTTCTGGAAGTCAAGCTGGATGGAGGACTGCTGAAGTTTGACAATGTTGAAGGCTGTGCGCATATGCTTAGGGCGCCTTGGGTGATGTGGGGCAATGCGCAGTTTTAGGGTGGTTCGGACAAGTCTGTGGTCTGTCCAACATTCCGCTCCTCGCATGGCCTTGGTGATGAGGACATCCTGGGCATCGCGCTGACGGACTATTACATAGTCGATTAGGTGCCATTGGCGAAATCTGGGGTGCATCCAAGTGTTCTTGTGTTTGTTCGCCATTCTGAACATTGAGTTTGTGATAACTGGTTTATAATGTGCTATTAACTCGATTTTTCTCTCGTTTGTGATTATGTTTTGTTGATACATTATGATACAGATTTTTAAAAATATGTAATCAAATTTAATATTTTTCATGCGACCAACAATTGTAATGTTCATGAAATACGCATGATTGTGTCAAAAAATTCTTTTTCCTCGAAGATTAAATCGAATTTCTTCAGCTTTTTTGCTGCGTGATATTTGCAGTCATACTTGGGTTTTTTGATAAACAGCATGATCATCAACTACTTCACCTTGATCTAGAACGTAAATTGGTTCTTCACTGGGAAGTGCTGTTTGCTCTGTTATAGCAGATGTTTTACTTGATTGGTAACTCATCTTGTACAAATTACCAAGAAGACTGGAGAGATTGAATGTATATAAATAAACTTCACTTTAATTTCGCCGGTATTTTATATTGCTGTGTTTGTCACACCATCACATACAAACTGAACTGAACTTGCACAGACACCAAAATGTTTACCAGCTGCATGAAGTGACTTGACTCTCATCTATTCACCTGCTTCTAAGTTGATTATTAGAACCCGTTTGGCTATTTTACTACCTCCAATGTTTTCTCTTACGCTGCTTTTCTTAGAGGTCACCGCCTCGAGATTGAACACCCTATTATCCATCTTGATGCTGTTCAAGTGATCATCGACACACTACCAAATCGATCAAACAGAGTTAGATTTGCTGATGAGTTCAACGACTTGATAAGTTTATCATTGATTACCAGATCTCAATTAGCTCGAGGTCTTATTGAACAATATTTCACTCTCTCAAAACATTTGCTAATTACCCCAAAACAAACATTGAGCTGAAACAGTTGCATAGTGATGTTGAGAGACTACAGCAACAAAAACAACAAAAACAAAAAAATAAACAAAATTGAAAATGAGATAAAAAAAAAAATCAACGTGTCAAGCGGAGAAGCAATACGCTAAAACAAATTTTTGCTCTAGAAACTGAATCAGCTTTTGCTGGATTTGATAAATCATTTGTGTTCGACAATGAAAAGATATTCAGTTTTGGATTTTATCAACATGATTTACTGACATTGATGAAACCTATTGTGTCCAACGAAGTTAAAAAAACTAGGCGGTATAAAATCAATTGTTGGTGCAAATGCGCCGATGAAAAGACAAATTGGTGAGAGGAAAAAGAGATAACTCCCTGGCTTAACACAAAATCAATTTCAATTTACCCGAGTAATGATATTGCTAAAATAGCTGATCAGGAAATAATGAACAAGGTAGAGGCCTATCAACAATGTGGTTCAGCTTGGACATTTGAGAAAAATAACAAGATAACTTTTCACACTGGTCTACACGGTGACGGACCCAATCGATAACGTGTTTGTTGTCTAGGAGTATCAATCTGTTACGAAAATGAAAACACATCAACAGACCATACCGTGTCAGTAGCGCGGCATAAGCCATCTTCTAACTCTCCAGGTGCATACAGATACCAAACAAATTTGTCTCAGAGTGGTTGTAATGGTGCCGGCTGTGAGATCATTTACGGAGTAACAGTGACAGTCTTTTGTCGAATCGCATTGTCTGGTTTTAATCAAGTCGTGCGTTTGTCTTCATTGTTCAATGCTGTTATGACCAATGGAAGTAGTGCTTCCCATTCCTTAAACCGCTCTGGCTTCATCAACAATTGCTACGCGTTCTGATGACTGCATAACCGTTCTGCAAGAGGGTGATTAAATCTCTCCACAATACAATACTTTAGTCAAGGTGCTCTTTGACATATCCGACACGTACTCGCACACAGTGTTTGGTTAAAAGCACAACAACAGAGCCAATAAATTCTTTGCCAGTAACACTCGGGAGTAAATACCCGCATGATAAACACCTACCTGGATACAATTAATGTGGGCTTGGTACACGACTTAATATACGACTCGATTCCCAACAACCGACCAAAGCCTGGTGAGGCACCTATCAACCGCGCTGATGATGCGTGCTACCGACATGCCCTTGCTTATAAAGCATCAAATAATATCCGTTCACATCAACTCGCCAGCGTGGATATCATCCGTGACTTGAATGCGATTGATCCAACACTTGAAGAACGATTCGCAGGATGGTCGTTAAAGGACGTATGAAAACGAAGATTGCACTTGGAGGCTCTGCCTCCCGCGGAGGTAAGTCCACTTATTGATATGAACGGATATTATTTGATGCTTTATAAGCAAGGCCCTGTCGGTAACACGCAGCATCAACGCGATTGCGTTATCGGGCGATGCTCGACATTGTTATGACGTTTAAAAAGACTTTCAAAAAGCGTTGAGTGATGCAAGATCGTTTAGAAGCGGTGATGGTAACACCACCATCGATTTATTTTCCACGATTGGCGAAACACCTACCAGTGACGAATTGATTTGATGTATTTGACTCAACGATACGCACATGTAACTAAAGTAATCCGTGACAACTGTAACATGCTGATGATATTGACGTGCATGGTCTTGGAAACATCCGCTGCACTATGTGTGCTGATGACCAATCGTGGGATGAATTTCGTAAAATGTTTGCGTCTAGACACAAATGTGTCTCAGACGCTAATTTAACAATAAGAAACAGTCATATAAAATGTCTGCCAGTCATGTCATAGAAGAGTATGGGACGCGACGCCATAAAGCCGTTCAAGAACAGTAAGAATGGATTCAAACTATGATAGAAGGTAGCAAAAACATCAAAGATATGTTACAGTCGCTATAAACGCCACGAGAAGGCCTCGCACCCAGGTTTGAAAAAAAACCAAAAACATTTGCCCTACTGATTATTCCCACGAAGGAAATTGCTGAACGTGCCAAGGATATTAAAAAGACAACGCGAGCAACCGTACAGCAGGTGGCAGCGTAAATGGGAAAAGAAGAAGAACCGGGTCCAGTTCATAAGATAGCCAACGCACCAAGGTTATAAAAAAAAACCACAAGAGCAACTGCGGGGACGATTACGCGTTTGCCGTAAGCTATCGAGGATGTCAAAGAAGAGGTTGGTGACAATGAAGAAGACGTTGGTGTGCTCACAAAAGGAACCCATGTACATGATGAAGACGTTAGAGAGGCATTCGCCAGAATATCAGACGTGCAACCCTAGTACAAGTCGAAAATGCGAACACCGGCTCCATTCTTTAACGAAACAACTCGCCTAGCAATCTTTACAAATCCTATAGATATCGTCCTAATCAGACCTCCCGACTGGAAAGAGTTGATGATAAAATGCCATCAAATCAAAGACATGATAAATACATGGATAAGGAATAGCTTAAATGGTATTCAGGGAGTTTACTGGAAAAAAAAAACAACAATGTAAGGTGTTCAGTGGGTTCGTTTAACAGAAATACTAAATGCATTGAGGAGTGGAGAGGTTAGAGAACGTGAAATGTTTGAATAGATTTTATTAAACGTTGAGTACTTCAACCGGTGATGCAACCACAGCAACTTCTTGAAGACTCCGACCCAGACATTGCATATATAATAGAGGAAGTACTCAAATTTCAATAACAGAAAGAACACTTTAACAAGTGGTTAGTACAAGAATCTAGACCAAAATTTAGCTCACCAGAAGAATGCAAACAATTGCCAGAAGAACCATTCAAAAGGTGGCAAAAACAACCAAATTTTAAAGAAGAATCTGAACGTCTTAGTGAACTAGTAGCAAAATCCCCAAAAATGGAAACGGTCTAACTAAACAGACAAAATACAAAACACCAGCCAAGAAGAAAGTATCCTTTGACTGTTATCTACCGTATCAGAAAGTGATCGAGAACGAGAACGTTATTATAAGAACCAGCCACCACCACCAAGACACATGCCAACCCCATTTGAACAATCTTCTGTATCAGCGGCTGAAGAGAGGCCATTGATATCCTCACCGGATAAAGAACTAAGGCAACAAGGAAGGCGACAACGACATGTAGCAAACTGTACCTACACTCACACCTTCAATCTCAGAGGAAGAAGAAATCCAGAGGTAGATGGTCGAGAATGAAAGAAAGGAAGCGGCGTTGGTGAATTGTGTGACCCTAACAACCTCGCAGTTTTGATTGGAAACAATTGTGGGTTTCATTCGTTCGGGCAACAATGTACCAGAAGTTATTAACGAAGCCACATCAATTTGCCAGCACTGCTCACCAATGACATTACGGACAGAGACATATATCGTGCGTTGATGCATGAAGTTGAAGATATTCATGATGTATACGACAAAAAAGTTCGTTAACCGATGATGAGTGCGGAGCGGTTGAAACACTTCTTAGGGAGACCCTCCGCGTCTTACGTGAAACTTTTGCTGACGTGGTTTTGAATACATTCCGGAGCGCTACCTCAATGATCTCCATATCATCAACGAAACCAGAATTCAGTGCGACATTTTCTGCACCTATTACTGCTGGTGAATGACGCAGAATTGAGATCGCAATGGCGTTGTCGCCAGTGTAATACAGTTGGCCGAACATCCGATCCCTGCCAATTGGTGGTCTACCAGCGAACAGGACATTTGAATTCTCATCAGATAGTGGATCAACTTAGGGTACTGAGGAACTTCCTACAGAACATGAGCCCACTCTTATATCCGTTATCGCCATTGAATCTCCATAATATTTAGTTAAAATTGGACAGTCACCGTTGAGGACACTTCTTGGTTGGCCTAAAGTTATTCCCGAAAATGAACGAGTTTTGCGTGCAGGACCTAAAGTTCCTAAAGGGACTGGATATCATATCGCACCTGGCATTATGAGAATTACCTCAAAGACGCAGATCAGTTTAACCTGTGACGCCATCAGTGGTAGTTGTGAAAGTAGATCTGAATCGACATGCGTAGTTGTTCAGGGTTATATGCTGTTTGGGTTTTCACCAGCCTTGGAACCAGGTGATTTGATATCGATTACGACCGCAGCACCTGTGTATCTGGCATGCCATAATAATCGGCTGACACATATTCGTTACCCATTCTGGACCAAGATGTGCACGTTTTGTTGATGTTCGAGGTAAAACATAAACGATGCAACTGTACAATACAGATCGACCTGATATTTAAATATAATGATACTAATGATGGTCGTGCGTGCACATGTGAAAACCGTTAGAGTTGTTAACGCGAGAAAACTCGTGTACATGACATATTACAGAACTGGCTTCGGTGATGTTGTTCGCAGATTGTTCACGGGTGCATCCAAGGTGCTCACAGCCTTATCTTTGCACGCTGCATCAATCGCTAAACAAATTGCAATGTGAGTCGTGAATAATATCAAAAGTGCTGCTGTAGATTAAATGAAACAACTGCAGTCGCAGGGGGTTCTATCACTTCAACATCAAGTACGACAATTAGTGACACGAGCACCACCAAGACCAGTTACGTTTTCATCAACAGAATCAATGTCGCCTGCAGTTAGTAAAGTCATTAATGAAGCCGCTCAACGATGATTGTCGCATTCGGTGATTGAAAATCTGGTAATTGGAGAGTGAATCACGGTTGAAGACATGAGTGGTATAAAAAAAAAAATCAATAATGTATAAGTAGAACTTTAAATTGTCATTATGGCCCAGTTCAACGATATATTTGATCCAGCATTTCACATGGGAATGCTTGTGTTAGTGGATCGAAGAAAACGAGATTTTCATCATTATTCATTCCCAGCCAGAGACACCAATCAATTACAAATAGAGTTGCAAATGCAGGACACGTCTAGATTTTTCCTTCCATGTAAGGCATTTGTGGAAGTTGAGGAAAACGGGTAAAGAATGACGGTAACAATTTTCCTGCCAATACATCAGATGGATTTGTTAACAATGGCATCATGGAGTTGTTCAACAGTGCACATTATTCCATAGATGGAAAGGAAATCGAATCAATTTTGACAACGTTGACTTGGCCACTATAATTATTGGACTTGCCAAATAACAGATGTTTAACAATGGTGTTTATCAAGGATACATCTGCTAATGCGGACTCTCAGCGGTATTGAATAAGGCGACCTCGAAATCATGCAGGCAGAAGTACAAACTGAGTTGTAGGCCCTAATGGTACTTTCCATGGCTGATTTGCTCACCGCAAAGGACAGCTTCGTGGAGGGTCATTACGATTTTCGTGTGCAATGTTTCTTGTAGAGATGTTATTTTTGGGGGCTAAAC
>JAECUM010010620.1:0-15615 GCA_016617855.1 Megalonaias nervosa
TATTAACTCATTAACCCCTGCTGCCCCGATAACTCGTCGTACTTTTCCTCCCTCATCTCCCGAGTGCCTCGATAGCGTGGCTGAGTTTACCTAGTTTGTATCCCGGGCGCCGAGTTTGAGTGGCAGTATTTGTCTAGGCTTATTTCCCGCACCACGAGTTAAGTCGTCGCAAACCATTGGTTGATTTCAAGCCATTTCCTATTATGCAGGCAGTTGAACCAATAAAATTTTAGCTTACATAGAGTGAACACTGCTGAACAAAGGAAAATAATTTGACTTCGATAGTGGCAGATATAGTGAAAATATTTAGATCTGAAAATGATGCAAATTGACGAGAATCAGCCACTTGGAGCAGACTTTTACTTGACAGACTCTGATAGAATTTTCAGGATTTTCATCAGATGAGATTGATAGTGACATCAAAATAGCCATTGATGATAACAGCGGGAGTGATGAGAATGAGAATGTTTAAGGGAATGAAGAAGAAGAAAATGAAGGAAGATGTGATCGATGGATCATAAATGATAGAACATACGTCGACAAGAGGCCATTCACAGGACCAACACCAGGGCCAACAACAGATTTAGACCCGATGCAAATGAATTTAATTTTTTTGAGCTTTTTTTCCAGCATTTTTTTTTCAGTTGATTGTAGGTGAGACCAATCTCTATGCAAGGCGAAAGCAGGAGGAGAAGGAAGACCCAAACTGGAGAGATGTTATGGAGATAGAAATTAAAGCATGGATGGGAATGAGAGTTTTTATGAGTATTCTTCAGCTCCCTGAGATGGCCATGTACTGGTCAACAGATGCCTTATTTGGAAACTTAAGTGTGAGAAGGATCATGAGGAGAGACAGGTTTGATAAAATATCACAATATTTTCATATAAATGATAGTCGTCGTAATCCTCCCAGACTTCAACCAGGTCATGACAAGTTGCATTATGTGAGGCCAGTGTACGATGCCATTCAAAACTGCTGCTTACAAAACTACAATCCTCATCAAAATGTTAAGTGTACATGAAGCCATGATAAAATTTTGAGGTAGGTTAGCTTTTCGCCAGTATATACCAGCCAAGCCGACAAAGTATGGAATCAAGGTCTGGATGAGGGCTGACCCAGCGAATGGCTACACCAATGAATTTCAGGTGTATACAGGTAAGGATGCAGGTACCAGTGAAGTGGGATTAGCAACACTTGTCGTTATGGACCTAACACAAAAGATTTGGGAAAGAAACCACATAGTAAATGTAGACAATTATTTCACCAGTCCAGATTTATTCGAGAAGCTTCTACAGAAAGGTACATATGCACGCGGAACTGCAAGAAACAACAAAAGAGGATATCCTATTCAGCATCTTAATAAGAGAGATGTTACGGTTCAAGGGGAATTCAAAACAGTACAGTGAGGGGAATTAACAGCCTGTGTTTGGATGGACAAGAAGCAGATCTACACCCTATCAACAGCAGAAGATCCAGCAGCCATAGAGAAGACAGTACAGCACAAATCCAAAAATGGAGACGTCAGGAACATCAGAGCACCATCCATCGTGCAAGAGTACAACAATAACATGAACGGAGTGGACATAGCAGACCAGCTGAGAACACAGTACAGTACATACAGAGCAGCTAAAAAGTGGTGGTTGTACCTTTTTTTGGTTTTTGTTTGATATCGCTGTCACCAATGGATTCATACTAATGAGAGAATCAGAACAACATGTCAAGCGGAGCGGGAACAGATAGATAAAAGCACACAGAATAGTTGATTTTAAGATGAATCTGGCAAAATTGCTTATTGGAGACTACCAGGAAAATGATTTAGCCGCGTTAGCTACAAACACAGGAGGCCACTTTCCTAAGAATGGTGAGAAGAGGGGAAGATGTCGACAATGCAGTAAACGAAAGCGACGCCGGGAAGTTATGAATATGTGTATTCAGTGTAATATTCATTTGTGTGTAGATTGTTTTAAACCATATCATGTAGATCTTTTGAAGAATCATTAAATAAATGTTTGGGAAATAAATTTTGTAAGCATGAGTGTTCATAATTCAAAGTTTGTTAAGTGTTTTATTAGCTTTTAAATTTTCAGTGAGAATTCTAAGGAAGAAAGGTAAGTCAAGAGCAAGGAAAATATGTGCATCTTTGAACAGTATTCACAGGAGGTTAAGTTTACAAGAGAGATGACAAGTGGAATTTCTGTGTACATAAAATAGAATTATTTCATGTGTTAATTATTGTGTGTGAATTCCTAATGGATTTTATGGATTATTCATGGCAAGAGAAGCAAATTGGCAAGTACATCATTTATTTTCACCATTATGCATGAGTTTTATTTCTGCATGTAGCATGAAATTTACACCATTATGTACATAATTTTATTGAGAACTGATGTGCCAAATTTCAGCCTAATTAAACGAATATAAATAAAATAATAACAAATTTACTGCAAGTAGCCCCCTCTGGAAAAATATGCAAGCCAAGTACTCGCAGCAAGTCTCAGGGATACAGCCACTGGTAAGACTAACACTGCTCTAGGTGATCTCTGCAAGTATGCTGTAGGGGACTGCCTAGCTATTTGGCTCAGGGGTTAATGAGTTAAAATACGAGTTACATTTCTGTGACACAGACCACAAATAGTTCATGTGGCATGTACTAAATGCAGAACATTTGACATCCCTGCAAACAACAGTTAAAACTGATTGGCAGTGCATGGTACAGCACAAAGTCAAGCCTGTGCACTTTTATATATGATTTTCATATTCAATCTATTAATTGTGCTATCAGCTCTGTAAAGACAATTAACAAATCCCCAGAATCACCTCCTAACTGACTCAGCATTTATCTCATCTTCAGTTTTTACAAACTCTTAAAAAAGGAATTAGGAATGATGAAAATTTCTAGCAATTGTAATTAAAAAAATGAAGTTATTACATTGAATTTACACATCATACAAAGGAAATTGTCTAGGTCACAGTCATCGCAAGTTTGCAGTTGAAAATATTGCAGTCCGGCAATCATTGCCTTCAGCACCCGTCAAAGGAAAACGATTAATTGCCAACTCCATAAAATGCCCACCCAGCCACCTGCACGTCCATCACCTACTTACGATGGCCCTGATCTTGACTGTCAGGACACAGGAGGCCACATCCCCTCTTAAACTGACCTGACATAACAGGTATCACTACGTAATTATTCACAAGCTGCCTGTGACAAGATTGGCTAGCTACTTAACAGAACTGAACATCAACAACAATTGACTAAATGCTGATGGTAATGAGGTGGAGTTTGGGAATATGTCAACTTTCAATTGATATGACTTCTTCCATTCTGAAACAGACTGATCGATAAATCTTGCTACTGTGGGCGACGAACAAAAGCGGAATTTTGTTAAGTCAAACTATAGACAAAGACAACGATTATTTGTAAACAAATACTTACAGCACTAAAATCTAGCAGGTCATTTAGTTCCTTGTCTGTGTGCATCCTGTCTCCAAAGCTTTGGTACACTCTGGAACATAAGTAATTCTCATTAAAATTATAAAGCGATGAATGACTAGTTCAATTTGATAAATATCAACAGGAGGTCTTCAGAGAGAAAAGATACTGAAACCCTATATACCACAGTCTACAATACAGTTCTTCACATTCTCAAGGTTTCCAACAGACGCGCACCCTCGGGTTTTGATGCGTGGAATTTAAAAAGGATCCATTTTTGATGTGTGGAAATTTCGACTTGCACATCTTTTTGATGCATGTAGATTTGGGCTGGAACATCAGTCTTAATTACCCTTGATTCGCTTCCAGCTTAGTTTCTTACTAAGAATACGCTGTCCATAACAAATTTACTGTAGAAGGCACTGAATGACATCTGCTTGACAATAGTTTAGATCATGACGGCCAATAATATCGCACCAATGGAAGATATCTATGAACTGGGCTGTGCTAACAGTTCATGGAAGTCAGGTTTAAATTCAACTGAATTATGTTGATTGTTTTGAGGTTATGTTTGAAGTTTACAATAGAGGAAGAGGAAACAATTATGACATGAATGGATTGCCTTCTGATCAAATATCTGCATTGGTATATTAGGATATCCAATTATAATCAACTCGTCAGAAGTGGAGCATATCATTATGGCGGCTCACGAAGCCAGTTGTCAACAGAAGTGGACCAACTTTAATTGTTTTATTGACAATTTGCTTCATTAAGCGGGATGTTTAAAAGTTCAGAATCATTTATGACTTCACTGGATTCATTTCTGATAAAATATCGGCATTTGTTTGACTGCACTATTATGACCAGTTAGACAAAACAGGAATATATTGCTTCTCACTAAGCCAGTTTTCAGCGTGGGATTGCGTTTTATTGGCGATTAATTTGCTTAAATTGGCAAAATGTTTAAAACCTTGAATGTTTTAATTAATGGATCATTCAGAAAAAAACTGAACAGACATAACACTACATACATCTGAACTTTAAAATCACAGTGGCACAAAGAAGTATATTTTCTTTTCCATCTTGAAAACAATCTGCTGGTGATGAATTCTCTGACCCTGAGACTCTAAAGAAACATAAAAGATAGTGTCAGCTCTTTATAATTCAAAGATTACAACTGAAAATTTACAACACAGATTAACTATCGGAAAAGTTTCTTAAGAATGAATGCATGCCTCTGTCCCTATACAGTGACCACACTAAGAAATGTTCTCACAAGATAAAGAAATGTGAATTGATAATGAATTTACAGCTGATGGTCACCTCTCCAGATGTTTCCCCTTCCATTTCAACCAAGTACAGAGATAAAATTTGATGCCAGGAAGATATAAAACTGAAAGCATTACTCAAAGTCTCGTTTTAAAAATGTTCAATTTTTTCTGAATAACACAATATGTAATGCTGAATATGCCAGCCATATTTTCATTCTCCACATTACTCAAGTGACGGTGAACATTATGCAGAACATGGAGCTAAATAACCGCAGTTTCAAATACAGGTAAGACAGTATTCTTATATTTTTTAACTCTTTTAGCAGGTTTCTTAGTTCCAAAACATATTTCATCACCTACTTAAAATGATATTTCATGCTGTTGGAGCTATATAAAAAATGATTTATTTTCATGATCAAAGAATACAGTGTAACTTGGACATCCCCCATGTATGCCAATGAATTCTGGTACAAAAGTGAGTGACACAAGTTATCTTTTATCAAGTATGGAATTTAACTTGTTCACAATTCCAAAAAAGGGGAAACAAAATATTTAATTATGATCATAACTCCTGGAAAGAGAAGATCTGAGCATTCAGTGGAACTTACATACAAAATCTGCATGAATTTCTGCCTTTTCCTGCATTGCAATCTCTAACAATAAAAGCTTACAGTCACAGCAGGGAGAAAAATAGTCTATCAGGGTCTACTTTTTTAATTTTGGTGATTGGAAATTTCAACATGAAATAAATGCATCCATGATGTTTAAGAGCTAAAATGCAACAATCACGGATTAAAGCAGTAAATGCAAAGGCTCTTAAATCTTCACACAAAACACCATTTACAGCTATGAAGATGATGATGGCATCACACCCACACTTGTAAAGGCAGTACTTTATGTAGTAGCCACCTTTAAAAGCCAGACAAAATATTAATGTAAAAAACATTTTAGATGACATAATGGTCTGATAGCTACATCTGTAATACAGTGTTCAATGGCTGGGGGTAATATATGCAGAAAACAATTTTTAAGCATACACCACAACTGCTTGCTGAAGAAATGAACATGCATTTCCATCTGATAATTTCCATGTATTCTTTTAAGGCCAGTATATTCCTTCCAGATTAACAGTGCTTCAAAGCCAGTAAACAATTCATTGTAATCAAGTGTTGAGGGGTGGACGGGTTATAAATATACAATTTTACCACATCTCAGAGATGACTTCACTCTGTTCCAACCCACTACTGCCTCCTCCTCCTTCAAACATTAAACCCATGTTACTGTAACATGTTCTAGGGATATGTAAATATTCTAAGCAATATACATTACCAGTACCCAAATTCTAACATGATAAACCCAATGTTTTTTTAACTGTCAGTTTTATACTGTTCATCATCATAAGCAATTAAGTCACATGGGAATTTTGTGAGTTCAATGAAAGAAAACTTTCCACTTCTTTATTATCTCGTGCATTTCTACAACATTATTATTAAAAACTGTTTCAAGTTAACTGACACTACATAGAATTGTGAACCCTCCTACCCAAAAAGATTTAAAAATAAAATGTCTGAATGCTGTGGTCAGTCATTTAATTTGTATGTTGCGCTCAAATTTAGCAGTAGAGAGAGAGAGAGAGAGTGCAAATATGAGCAAGGGAAGAGGCTAAAAATGCTGACAAATGAACACGATCAGCTGACATGCCTGTTTGATTTTTAGCAGGATTAATAGAAATGTTATTTTGGTGATCCTGTGGATTAGTGGAAACAAAATCCTAATTTCAAACTCCTCACAATGGATTTCAAAGGTCAGAAAAACATGATCCGTAAGCAGGACAGCAGAGATCTGACTTTAATCAGATTGGCCATATTGGATGTCTGAGTGGCACCATTTTTCATTCAGAATGAACTAGACCAAGGGATAACTGTGTGCAAAGTATCAAACTTTTTCAAATTAGTTTCGCAAATTAGTAATAACAAATTTGTGCTAATGCACAACAGACTATCCAATAAACTCCTGGTCTATCACATGTACTAACATTAGTACATTACTTCACTGACTGGGTATTAAAACATTCATGTATGTATCAATGGAGGAGCCAGGTGTGATTCACCTGGAGCATTCACAGCATATTGTCAGAAAGTTTTAAAACAATGCATACATATCCTTAAATAAACCAAAGTCTCTTTATTTGATTATCATTATTGCCAAATTTCACTGTATAAACAATAGTAAAATAGGATTTATATTCTTATGATATTTTCTGTTGGATCATCCAACCAATCTGATTAAAATCAAATCTCAACAGTCCTACATGTAGATCTGATGAACTGTACACCATTAAGAGGTCATCTTCTGTCAACCTTGTGGCTCAACAATAAAATCACATCTTTCTTAAAGTGATGCACGTCATTCAGAACATATAATTACTAATGATACCTCTCCCTAACACGAATTTGCTATGCTTTATCTCACAGGATACTAAATAAAAGTGGACTGAAAATTCAAAAGGTCATGAAAACATTAACTTTTATCAGTGTCCATAAGATCTACATGTAGGACTGTAGAGATAAGGTTTTTATCATACTGATCGTCCAGCATATTAGTTCATCTAATAACTACTTCTGTTTTCAGCCTTGTTTACTGGTGTCATAAGGACATTGCATCCTTCTTTGGAAACATAATCATATTGAATAGTGGATGGACTGAATGATGTCTCACAGAATATCCATATTATGGTATAGCAAGACTTATTCAGAAAATAAATTACCAGAAGAATCTTATGGTATCAATCATGGTGGTCAAAGTACAATTAATGTAAACATACCAATTTTTTACCTTCCACACGCTTAATAAATTTTATGAGAAGTCAAAATTTCTGAAACAAAATAACTCTACTGAGGTAGTAGATGTTTATTCATATCATTTTGTCTTTAACAATAGTTTTATTTGCTCCATGGCAAGGTAAAGAATCACTTCGTAGCCTCAGCCATGCAACAACATCGTAGTCTATGACAAAAGTTAGAACTTTTAAGAGTGTGTTGCACAGGAATTTTCGTTTTATGTAACTATCCAAGAACACAAAGTTGAATAGTAAAACCTGTTATGACAGACCTCCCCTTCTGCCAACAAAAAATGGTCTCCCAAGACAGGTGGTCTCTCATAACCGGTTTGTACAAAAAGGTTTGTAAAAAAATTTCAAGGTCCAGTTTCAGAACAATTAAAAGAAAAATAACCACAATCACTGTACATATATTCTATTCTTTATTAATAGCTCTTCTTTCAGTTACAATAATTTTTTTCTCCAATGTTAAAATTTGTCTCTTTTTAGTTGGAGGTACTTTCATTGCTATTAAGGTACTAGGTGTTGACATTATTTGTGCTCAGTTGTAATATCGACTATAAAGACAGTTTTGGCTAGGATTTCAGGAAATATGAAAACTCTATACATGTACATTACATATCTAACAATTAATGAAATAAAAAGAAACAGCTATCTTGTCCTGAAACAGAATATCGATCTGTGCATTACAATTGTGGTCAGAAATGACAGGTGGTCGCTCATAGCCAAGGTCCTCATAACAAGTTTTACTGTATCTTCAAAAATTTTAACTGTTATGAAAATATGGGCGGAAAAGTGCTGGATAATTTACATTTAAAATATTTCTCCAAACAACAAGCAACTTGTGTGAACTGTCTTTGGCAGGAAATGCTTTTTGAACAAAATCTTGTCTCTGATATTGAAGGAATCTGCATGAGTTATGTTCATTTTTTTTTAAACCAGTCAGTTTTTAACCTTGAAGAGTGTGTTGATAAACATGACATCACAAAGCACAAGGGCACCAAAATTACCTCAAAACCCAGTGTATAGGAACAAGGCATTCCATAAATGCAGGAAGCTGGTAATTTGCCTGCCTAAATTTGCCAGCAAGCCCCTACTTTTTGCTACTCCTTTAACACTGGGGGGGGGGGGAGAGAGAAGCCACTCCCAAAAGCCCCATATTTTAAAATCTTTGCTGGCTGCTGCCAGGATAGTACAATATCATGCAGCTGGACTTTATTTTCACAGTAAAGAGACATTAAGGAATAAAATAGAAACCTATATATTGTTTAATTTCCAAGAGGGTAATATGGTTTGGCATAAACTTAAAACTTACAGCAGTAGCTATTCTATGGAACTTGAGGTTTTGTAAATATTTTGTGATGCTAGTGCGTGATTGGCCTGATGCTATGAACAATACCCAGGGAGATCACTTCAACGACTACCATATTTTCCGTACATCTTCAGACAAGATAAAATAAATGATTTTTTTTCTCTCCCATTAGCTTATTTTAACCTAGATCATATATTCTAAAATTTTTGTAAATGAAAGAAATTGAGATGAATTTGCAGCTACCCCTGTCCAATGACACAATAAAGTAGGTAAATTGAATGCTTATTAGAAAATATAATGAAAGAAACTAACCTTATCCTATTCTTATTTGTTTTGTTTTTCGTAAGCAATTATGTGCAAACGAAACAAACCTATTAACTATCCAAAATCTGAATGGTCCTGTGATAAAGCACTCGCATCCAGTACAGTGCAAATGTTCAGTAAAACCATTCATATATTGTTCACAGACATGAAACTGTATAAACAGAATCATGTTTGGTTGTCCTCAAATTTTTCAACATGTCATCATAACAGACTCCAACAAAGTCACAAACAAGAGAGGGAGAAAAATAACTGTTTCTAGGCACCAACAATTCATTTATGTGGCTATGGTGCAAAATAACCAAGACGGTATTATATCCTGGCTAACAATATAACAACATTTCACAAATAAAAATTATTATTAAATACAAAAATTATTATTAAATACATGTACATGATGGTGAGTGCAATTGACAATGTCTTTGCTAACATGGGTTACAAAAGTATTTTTAAGGACAATTAATGCTGTGTATGCTTTTCAATGCCATTTTGCATCAATTATGATAATGTGGCGAACAGAAGCTTTGGTGGTATTAACACACCTAGTAGAGAGATATAAACCTATTGTTTCAACCTGGATTATCAAAGTTGATTTACAAAGGGAGACAACCCCGTAAGCCAACTTTGGATTTTTTAAGGCCACCAAAAAATATACATTTCCTATTGCACTTGTTTTAACATTTGGGTAGGTAGGTTCTTTTTTTTTACATTATATATATTATGATGATTAGTATATATAATGTACTAAACACTTTAAGTACTGGGCTAAACCAGCTCAATTTGATGCACATACCAATTTCTGGAAATAAAAATTTTTAAAGGAAGGGGAGATGGCTAAAATCAGCAACGAAAAACAGGGATGGTCAGCTGACCAGAAACATACATAATTTGTTGGGCCTAATTATGCCAATTTTTTTCTTATATACACTAAAGGTTGGCCTAGGGAAGCTGACCTTGCTTTCTTTTTACTGAAAATTTTCACAAATAAATTGAAACAATGGAACAGTAGTGGCTCTGTAAGTGACACATTGAGCATACATTCTGTGTAACCTATTAAAACATGCAGCAACTGAATAGGTTTCAGTTGTGCGGCATGATTACAGGAAGTTCAAATGAACTATTAACTGAATACAGGAACACTTGGCACTGAGCATGCATCAAATTCATCGCTCGATCAAATAATCCCAGAACATACAGTTCACAAAAAATTCACAAATTAATTTATGGTCCCCAACATATATGGTAAATAAGATAGTTAAAGTACAACCTCCTACAATAACTAATTCAAATATATCCAACTTGAATCTAATGTTCATTTCTCTTAATTTTACCTATATTTCTTTTATTCCCATAAGCAGCCCACCTCTTTTATCCAGCCAAAAGTTTACTAACCCACTGAAAGCTGCTGATGAGAGTTCAAAATGTATTGGCAGTAGCAAACACCTATCTATATAGATCATATTTCAAATCAGGTGGTTTTAAAAAGGAGATTGTACTGCATAATGTCACACCCTTTTGATCTTTTAGGACAACTTGAACAATGAATAGCAAATATTCTACATCAATATTTCCGAGTTACAGACTTCAAAAAATACTTCAAATTTTTATATTGTAAACATATTATAATTATGTTCAGAATAAAATGATTTTAAAAGCTATTAATCTTAACAACTGCCACCTAGATAGAAGTCACTCTGGCTGAATGCAAAAACCTATGCTGTTTTTTATTACACCCAATATCAAGTGTCTAAATAGGCACCTCTGCTATCTGGCAATTTACTATCCAATTTTGGACATTATTCCTATGCCAACCAACTCGGAGGTCATGTCTGTATGTTAAGAACAAATTAGTTCCAAACATGTGGCCCCATTTCTTTGTTAATTTTCGTAATTTACTGAAATCGATCTAATACATCTCTTGAGAATAATTTTAAACTAAGCACAAATCTTTCAAAAAAGTGTTTTAATATGTGATTTTGCAAAGCGCAAAATTGCCTATGTTTACTGGAGCACTTCCGTTGTCAAATCTTCATTTCTGGAGTTACGTAGTTTTGCACATTGTAAAACTCTTCAATTTCGTAAATAAGAAAATCTTGCTTGTATTTTGCAATGCCATAATGCATAATTAGAAGTGATCTGTTTTAAAAAAAAAACGAAACTTGTTAAGTTTGGCTAAAATTTGTACAACAATGAACCACTTTTTTTGAAATACTGTAAACTTTTAACCATCTGCACCACCATGCAAACACTTGTGTTCATTCCTGTTCCAAGTGAATGGCTGTGCTAATGCTAACTGCATTACAACTTTGTCAAGTAACTTGAATCTTTGTTGATTACAGTCAACACTTGCATACTTCTATTTTTATAAGCAATCGGTTTTTACTGATATGTTTCATTTTGTTCAGTCGGCTTTGAATACTTCCCCAAGCAATCATTTAGCAATATGGGCATTAGCCTTTGCAAACACAAGACTCATCAAGCATGCATTTGGATAAAGCAAGATTACAAAGAGGTATTTGAGAGATCCAAATCATAGTACGAGATAATCAGCCACATAATTAACTTTTAATGAAAATGGATATGAAAGCATTTGCTTGCAGATACATATGGTTGATTACAAAATTTAAAATATCTGAAAGAAATAAACCATTTTCATACAAATTTTAGCAATACCATGTGTGGCTGGGGGCAATTATAGACAGTGATAAAAGCCACAGAAAAATTTATAGAATAAATCCTGTGTTATTATAATCCACAAAAAATTCTTTTCCTTTTTAACAATATTTGCTTGCCAATGTACACAATAAATGATCTGCTGAACAAAATATGATGGGGAAAATTAATTACATCCATCATTTTTTTATTCTACTGTTACGAATATGTAATTAAATTTGTGTGTTAGTTTTAAATTCTTTTTTATTTTAATTTTGTTTCATTACATTTTATTGTAATGATTATTTTCACGAGATTCGATACTTTTTCCAGTAAATTCAGTTTGTATAGAACGTAAAAGGTATTACATTAGCATTATTTTTAGCTCACTCTGGTTCATAGATTTTGTAAACACTGAGTGAAGACGATTGGCTATTGCCAAGGTCATTTCAGCACGCATGTTAGCTGAACTGTAAACAGTCTCTTTTTTTATATTTTCAGTGTGAGAATTTGATTCTTAGATAGGGCTATTCTTGCATACGTGATAAATGGCATTTTTTTATTGCGATGTTCAAATTAGAAATCATGTAGCCTGTCACGTGAGACACCATGTGATCTAAAATCACGACTTCAAACAGACGCTCTCTAGTAGATTTAGTTGTATTTTAAACCTTGCAGGCTCAAGAGGCCTCAAATGTTGTTGCCAGTTTGTTTTTGAAGTTCATCTGTTTTTTGGAATTTAATAATTTATTCTCTAGAAAACTAAACAAGTGTACTTTTTTATAAAAGTTCTGGGAGAAAGAAATTCAGTGGAAATTTATTCTGGAATTTAACAGAAACATTAAAAACTGCGATTCAATTGGGGATCTGTTACCATCAGAACAGACATCATCTGAAGTCATCGCCTCCATACTGGAATTTCATCAAGATTCGAACCCGGATTCTATTAGAACTGTTTAGTGATAGAACTTGTATTTTTCAATCTTAAGATTAAATTTTGGATTATATTCAGAAACCGTACATCCTATTTCTAATTTTTACATTGTTTTCTAGGAAAATAAATTATTTTGTTAAAATTTACAAAGCTTGTTGGCATTCACTCTTTTTTCTTGTTATTTTTGTACGGGCCTACACGTAACACTACATTTGTCAATCAGATGGGGCACACATAATTATGTGGATCTTTCTTTTTAAATCACACACATATGCATGAATGTTCATTTATCTGCTAGGTACCAAAATGCCACAATCTTTAAACCGGTTGTACAAGAATTTCCACTGTGGTCGTCAATGACTTGATTTCTTGTACCTTAGTTAGTACTTACCCAAAAATGCTACCCATATTAAATACAGTACACTCCTTACTTGACAGTTCTTTGATACCATGTAACAAAAGGTGGCCTACTTACCCAGCCAATGACTCACAAACATACCAAAAAGAAACTGTTACAATTTAATTTAATAGCAAACTTAATGCAATCAATTAACCATCACTACCACGTGTCTTTGTGTTTACATCGCATGAACTGTGTCTGCTGGGCAGTCAATTGTGAAAACTAAGAAAAATCTGGTCAAAAAAAATACAGCGGGTTAAACTGGAGAGGTGTCAACCGCCATAGGCAGAACCTTTCGTCACAGACGGGGGCGCCTTTGCTAGACACGGTGGAGCCAAAACAATATTTAAAGAACGGTGCACGTGTGCATTTTATCCCACTCTAACCGCTTATCCTGTCCGTGATTACACCGCAAAACTTCAGAAATGAATGACAATAAACAAATAAAGTGTTCAAGGCATATACATATTAAAAAGTTTACTTGATCGTTAAATACGATTGGGAAATCCTTTCGTCTGGTCAAACGACATGGGGGTGCCTTGCCAAAATGGCGATCCCTAGATTGGGTCGGGACAATATAACAGCCATCGCTTACCTTGCAGTCCTAGAATCCAAGGGAGAATAGTTGTCGGCCTCAGCCGAAAAATTTAGCATAACTCAACACCGATCTAATATCGGTTGAGTTTTCTGCAACTTTCCAAAACTTTATCCGACTTATTTCCTCTCCAACCCTATACCTATTCCAACACATTGGCTGACATATCCATATCAATAGAAGGTTCTTTGTGATGACGCTTTACACAGTTCCACAATGTGATATTCATACGCGCGGAGGCAAGTGCTAGCACAAGCCCAAAGTGGCTAACATTTAAAGTCAATACAGATCTTAGAAATTGAACAGAGAGAGATAATTATAGACTAGGTAGAATTCGTGCATTCAAAACTCAGTTGATATGCCTTATTGTTCAAAGTAAAATATTTCAAATTTAGTGAATATTTTGTGTCTCTCATTAATCTGTAGTTCTTCGTCGTACTGTTTTCCTCTCCTTTCTTCGCTGCCAGACCATGAGGTCTGTGAAGGGGAATGAAATAGGCGTCTGACAGAGTTCTGTTGGATGGACAGGAAAGCATGTAGTTATTTTGAAGACGAGTAATTAAAAGTGTCTAAATTTTATTCAGTACAATTTTTAAATTTTTAATTTTCTTAAAATATCTGAGCACCTTAAAATATAATCGTTACCGACTTGACACACTTCCCTCCTTACCCTCGCTTTTGTTCCTTGCGGTGCTCATTGATCTGTGCTGGGGTTAATAGCCAATCAGATTAAAGAAATGGGACTTGAGGTGTTGCGTTCGTGTGGCAGAAATTGATTTTCTGTTTTCATAGAGGAAATATTTACTCGTGCGACAAACGCTTTCGTTTGTTGTCTAATTGCCCTCACGATAAGGCAAGCGGACGCATAACTGTCTTCGGTCTGGTGTAAGATATCGTTTAATGATCAGACTCAGGTTATGAACTTAAAAGAGCATTCTGCGGCCCTTGTGTGCCATCTTGGAGGTCGGAGGACACTGACATTGCCAGTATATAACACCTGTATGTTAATATTAGACGTTACATACATACACACACAAGCATATATACATATGCCTAGTCTTCTCAGAGCATGATAGCACGTACGCACTATGGCGATCTAACTACATACAATTGATGTATCGACAATAATCCATGCCCTCCAATTATTGCTCTAGTACACAGACACAAAGTTGCAAGAGCCGGTGTGTGTGTGTGTGTGTGTTTTGTATATATGTAATTACGTTTAAACTGCACGTCAGGAAAATAATGGCCATTTAACAATTATATTGTGCTTCTCGTTATTGTTTCTTTTTTCTATTTATTTCATCCCTCGCCTCGCTACACTTTCGATTACTTAAGGAACAGAGAAAGAAAATTACGCTGTAAGTGCAATATTTTAAAAGAGATATCAGGTTTACCAATGTGATATTGCACTTGTAACTAATCCACACACACACTAGACCCCAGTCAGATAAATCTGCCCACCCACCCCTCTCATCCAAAATCTGTGCTGATAGCAATAGACGATTTGTGGGGCTAACAATCATCAGTCAGTAACGAACATATTTAGGGAGCTGATTTAGCGGACTAAGATTATGCGACCTTGTTGTTTTGTTTTGGTTTGGGGGGTTGGGGGGGGTACAAATAAACTGACAAATTCTCAGAAGCGCAAAAGTCAGTATATGGTATATGTTTAGCCTGCGTGTACCCTCGTATACTGGTTTCCAGATTCACATGCTTGCACGACTCACGGTCAGTTACGGATTACCAAAAAGGCAGAGTAGGCACCGGCCTAGGGACCCGCGACAACGGATCAAAATAATATTGAATTGATTTGATCTTGACGTATTAAGAGATAATTTGCCGGGGGGGGGGGGG
>JAECUM010010621.1:0-27611 GCA_016617855.1 Megalonaias nervosa
TTATTTTCAACCCCCTAAAAATGAATACATTTCTGAGACCCCTTGATGGGCTTTCTACATATGAAACTACAAGAATGTCATCTGAGCTCGACTGCAGGCCCTGGCCTTCTTTTCATCGATACTGTTTGGTTCAATATTATTACGTTTAGGGATATAAGGGTTTACGAGAAAAACGCGCAACGTGTATTTTTGTATTCTACATTGATTAAATAACCCCTTGATAAAAAGATTCAAATTAGGATATACTCATAAAAAAAAACAGAGAGAGAGCAAACACATATGGAACTTGTTAGGCTATAATATCTACATCCATGTGACAAATGTCTGTCCAGTTTTTGTTACAAAATCTCGTGGAAATTGGAAATTGAACAGCACATTGGATGTAGTTAAAACAAATATATTGTTCCACATTTCCTGTACAAATATACAGCAAAAATCACCAGCTCTGGCTTCTATTAAAACGTCTGCCTTAGACCTCGAAAATACATTACACTGGCAACACATTAGTGACTGTATTGCAGCTGTGCATACTATTACAGACATTGAATGTTTGACTGCCAATTGTTTGTTGTTTTAAAATAGATAACTAATTGCCATCTCATCTGAAAGTTTGGAGGGGGGGAGACATAGCAAAACATATTGTGGGAAATAAGTGATCCTGTGCTCCAGGTGCAACACTGTATACATGTACTTGAAAATCCATTAATTTTACTAATTTTGATTGGAAATTGTATTCCATTTTTCTAGTTTTGTTATATTTCTCATGCGAAAGCATTTTAAGAGCAATTTCAATGAAGTTACTTTGGTCACTATCATAATTTACAGAAAACAAGATTGGGGTTGTTGTATCTTGTGGTACAAATGTGAACCAAACTGATAAACAGAGTTTGGAAAGGGATTGTAAATATCAAATGTTTTTATGACAGGAGACACAGACAACTCTAACCCAGGTACATACCAATTATCCCAGTTTCTATCAAGTTCAACTTACCCATTTTTACTTTTGGTCTTGATTTCACTGGTAGCAATTAAAACCATTTAGACAGGTGAATAAGAGACTTCATTTATTCCTGTTGTTCTTAATCTTTGTACACTTTTAGTTCCTCAGTGCTCCCCCCCTTCCACCTATAATATGGAAAGTAGGTGTGTCTCATAAATAAGTAAAAAATCTGATTGAGACTGCCTCTTTCAAAGAAAGGATATGTACTGGGTACATAACATTCTAACTTTTTTATTGGACTCTTGAATACTAAAATTTGAAGAAAAACTTTGACTTTTATGACTAACCATGAAGCTGTTATAATGAGGGATCAGGGTATCCATCAAAGAGGTAAATATGAGATAAATGGTATACCCATCACTATTCCTGACTTGTCTGTCCAGCTGTTGTCTGATATTATGAATAGGATTGAATTTTATAAATGTATCTATCATAAAATAATAGCTCTTGCACATATCCAGTAGTCTGATACATCAGTTTCTTGCATTCTATTTTGGTACCTTCTTATTCAAGATTGTTTTCATTTATTTCAGTGGTACAGGTTGTAACTTTGGTTTGCAATCTGTGACAGGACCAGAAGACACAAATATGATAGTTTTTCCCAACACTGTCAGTACTTCTGTGGTCAGTTTTAAATTTGAAACATGGCCTGTAAGTATATTTAATAATCAGGAGTAACTGCATCACTGAATAGTTTTCTTGCTAAATGTAGTTATATTTTTCATAATGATGATAGTGATTATTATTAATATTAATATTATTATTATTATTATTATTATTATTCCGCTTCACAGCTTAATGATGGTTTATTTGGCAGGCCTCTTCTTTCTTCTTAAATATGTTATCTGATCATAATACGGTAGGAGTAACTAAACTATGGATGAGATTTTGTGTCGGTTCCTCTTTCCAAGGGGAGATTACTCTTGTTTGACTAAAGGTGGGCAGATTACTTTTAGCACTTTTTGTTGCTAAGAACAAGATTGGGAGGGAGGGATTTGTGAGGTAATGGTTGCATTCTTCTTGTATTAATTGATCAGGCAAGTATTATTGAAGAAATATATTTTAGTCCAAAAATAGTTTTTTGGGGGGATGGCCACTTGCTGTGACCTTAGAACTCAAAGACTATGCGTGGACTTGTATTCTTGCTATCCCAAGGAGTGCCACTTTCTGTATATGTCTGACTTCAATGGTATTTCAAGTTTACTTTTCATGAGTTTCTGGAATATTACTCTAGGTGCATCCACTGCAACCAATACAAACTCTATGTTGATTTTCAAAACTTATAAGTGAATTCTTTGGCAAAGCTGCCAAACATCTTGCATTTGATGTTCGAGTTCCCAGCTACTACTGCTGTGTCTATCATCTGGTGGCACCCAAGTATTATGTCAAGCATTCTGTGCTGTACCATGTGGTCAAGTGTTCTGTGCTTATATCCATGTGGTCAGCCTGGACATTGAAAACCAACAGGATATTAGTACTTTGTGCTTCGTTGTATTTCTGAGACAGCTGCCACTGTACTGCTATGCATACTTTGGATGCATACTTTGTTGTGTCAGATGGTATACTCACAATGGGCTAGCATTTATTATTATTATTATTATTATTATTATGCCAATCCATTCCAAAGACAGAACTTTCTGCTCTTTCTCTGCACACAGTGATTAAAAATTTTTAAACCACAGGTTCAGAAATTGAGCTCAGCCCAGCAGCTTACTATGGGTCCCTGTCCTTTGACTCAGTCTTCATAAATGATAAAGCTTTCTATGGGTCCAAGTCCTTTGACTCGGTCTTCATAAATGATGAAGCTTTTTATGGGTCCAAGTCCATTGACTCAGTCTTCATAAATGATAAAGCCTTGATAAAAAGTCACATTAAATGCCAGGGATTTCATTTGACACAAGGACCCAGTTCCTGATGTAGCAATCAGCTGTCTGGATGCATGTTTTTTGATCCCCTAAGGCCCCTGGGATGCAGTATATTTTCCTAGGATTTCTTGTGTTTTTATCATCTGATAAAAATATACTACATTAAAGGCTTTGTCCACATATTGACACCTTTTCAAGGAATGACTGATTGATTGCCCCAGTTAGTACACATACATATGTTGAAACATGTGTCTAATTAGACCCTAACCACATTAAGTAATTATTCAGCAGTGTGCCACCTAATTGCATGGCAGGTGTTTATCTAAGACTGTTGTAAGTTTTGTGGCTTCCTATAGATTAAATAAAATATTTACCACTATCTTTATTGAAGTGGGTATTTTAATCAATATCATTATTTAAATCTTTTGTTATCTGTTTGAACATGTTGCAAATTTGCCTTTGATTTAATAATGCCCATAGTTTTGTTTGGATGCAAAAATTAAATATGTTGGGATTAGGTCTGAGTGAATGGAGTGCTAGTAATCAAACAATCATCATCACATAGCTTTGCTAAGAGACTGGTACATATGTCTGATTATTTACGTGAGGATTACTTTCAATTATCTTTTGAGTTTCCAAACTGGTCATGAGTCAGCTTTCTTTGCAAAGGTTTTTTTAAAAAATGTCAGAATATCAAGCAACATCTCATCTGAGAGAGAAGTCTTAGATGTGACATCTGAACAAGGATATTAAGGTAAATGACTGTTAGAGTTCAAAGAAAGTGGTGGCCAAATTGGCTAGAGAAATTCCCATGACTAAGAAAGAAAGAGAATGATGTCAGTGATACAAGTGTTGTTTGTTCTAAGTGTGCAGAATGCAGAATGACGAACTCTTTCATTAATGGAAGTACATGTACTAATTTGCAGTTTTCTGCATTTACCCAACATGAGATTAATCCTGATCTGTACATTTTCTGACTTTGTTTGCTTTGCAAGCCTAACTTAAACTACTCCAGTAACATCTGTAGCTCGTGAGAGAGACTTTTCCTCACAGAATTGTGTAAAAGTTAAATCTCTGGCCAGTCTTGGATATAAAACTGTCACTAAATTAATTCCTGCAAGGGAGGAGAGACAACAATTGAAACAATTTGACTTTAAAGGCCAACATTTTCAAAGCTATTCAAAATGAGACAATGGAAAAAGTGTTGACATATTTACAGAATAGTACATATATACAGGTGTTGATTTAATGTTTTGAAAATTTTCCTGTGATGATTTCATGTTAATAATGTAATAAAGTTAAGTAAATAAAATTTATTGTATGCTGCCTTCCATAACTGAAAGAGATAATTTTAGCTGTAACCATTTTTTGGAATATGTCAGTCTGTTTTTATTTTGTAATGAACATCTGTTAAATGAATTGCTATTTCTAGACGTCAGCTTTCTCACATTTACAACACTAAAATGTTCTGATTGTTTGTCTCAATGCTTACCCCTCTCTCCAGTGTTGATTTCTCAGCATGACATAAATCCACATTTAATGGAAACATCAGTCTTTTGCAACAAAATGTTTCTTTTCTGCCTCTCCAATGCAGATGACTTTCTCTAAAATAACTCACTGTGCAATACAATGCAAAAAACATACTTTATTGCTATTTTATACTAAAATTGTAAATTTTTGTATCACATAAAGTATGACTTGTGTCATATGGAATTCTTACCCTGGTGCTGGCATTTCATTATTTGGAGCCAGGAGACATTGACTCTCAATTTTGAAAATCAAGAGTTATCCCTGAAAGCATTTTGAATTCTTTTTAGTACAAGTAATCAGTAGTCATACCATATGTGTTGATTTGATATCAAAACTAATTAGTAACATATTTGCCACTACTTATATTGACACATGTGTCTCTGGACCATAAAAATGTTGTTCAAAAAGTCTAAGACTCAGAGATTAAAAAAATATATTTCAGCTCCTGTTCCTTTTAATTAATAACTAGTGAGATCAATTTGTTTATTGCCAGAAACCTGTAAAAAAAAAATTCTACCATCAGATGAAGAAAACTAATTTAACATGACATTGGTATATGCATTTAAAGTATCCATGAGTTGAAAATTAGAATGTATAGGACAGGAAAAGGTGACTTGAGTACAGAAAGAGAATTACATCTTGCTAAAATAACCTGAAGTTTTGTTAAAGATTACAAGAGGTGTATGTCTAATTAGTGAACATTTAAGGTTTTAATTATCAATTAAATTTATAGATACACATACTGTATTACTTTGTACTGGTAAATGTATTTCATATTTAAACAGGGAAACACATTGGTGAAGATTAATGTAACAGACATGGACAGTGTTGGAAGTCAGTTGGTGGATTATTTTGCCTTGAATCACTCAGGGATTGCAGGATTTAATTCCAGCATTACAACACCAATATTATATAATATCACTGGTACTAGAAACAAGAACACTACACGGTGAGCCCCAAAATTTTCATTTTGCAATTTTTTGAAAAACATTCTATCAGAAAGTTCCAGCCTTTATTATATTTCAGTCTTACAAATAGAAGATAGAAATATTGTTGTCAGGGTATAAATATTGTTGTCAGGGTATAAATATTGTTGTCAAGGTTTAAATATTGTTGTCAGGGTATAAATATTGTTGTCAGGGTATAAATATTGTTGTCAGGGTATAAATATTGTTTTCAAGATATAAATATTGTTTTCAAGATATAAATATTGCTGCCAAGATTGATATAGCTGGCATAATATGATTCCTAAGCTTCTGAGATATACAATAATAAAGTACTGCAGTTTAAATTTCAAAATCATAGGGTCATATTACCAGACATTTCAGATTCAATTTAATTTAATTAAATTTAATTTAATTCAATTTAATTTAATGACAGTCTTCTTTAGTAATCAAGATTATGTATATTAGCATGGTCAAAATAACTAGGGACAAAAGTTATAAATTGATGTTCTATGCAAATGTTACAAATGAATCCAGATTGTATGGAATTGTCGGTTATGTGGGAGCCTATCATACAGGACCCGACAAATGGCCATTTTATTTTAGTTTACATGTTATGCATGTCTTAAGCAGCTATATTTTGAAAGTGGTACAAGTGGCACCTTAATTCAGGTGGATGCTTGACAGGCATTCAATTATTCTCGTTAATGAAGTTGATAAAACTGTCTGTTAAAGACAGATGCTTAATTAGTTGTCCTTTCAAGCAGGTTGAATTGTGTCTCAGATCTTATCTGATGAGCCTTTTACCTTCTGAAGCAAAAACAGACAGCACAATTTGATGGAATCCAATATCTGGTGTTTTTTATTTCTTTTTAGAATCGTGTTAAGGATTGCTGTGTATTGTGATCAACATTACTATGGACCTCAGTGTGCAACTAAGTGTGTAGGCCAGAATGATTGCAATGGACATTACCTATGTGATGAACAGGGTCATAAGAAATGCTCACCTGGATGGGATGGCATAAACTGTACTATTCAAATCTCTGGGGGAGAGGCAGACTGCAGCATCTATGAAGGTAACACTGTTCTTAAATAAGCAGGATAAATCTATTATTAATCTTTAATACCAAGTTGAAATTTATTCCAAGAAAAGACCCTAAAAGGTTTAATACCTTAGTTGATGGTATTTATGACAAATCCTGTGCAAGACAGATTCACAAAATGTTCAATGCATTACTTCATATAATCTTGTACTATGTCGTTCCTAAAAACAACACAATAGTTTGTATCATTCTTACTTTGATATGTGATTGTATGTATGTTCTGCTGTCCTGAGGAGGAAATAAAACAGCCAGTCAGTCAAATTTCCAGCAACCTGGGATGAAATAAAAATGTTGTGGGGCAAGTAAATCTCTTTTTTTATGACCTGCAATGATGCTGCAGGGAAGGCAAGACAAAAAAGTCATGATGTTGTCTCTCATTCATAATCTGCCCAGTTCAATTACCTAATCATAGTATTACTTTTATGATAGGCATTCTCCTTCTGCAATCAAAAGATTTTCAGCAGACATCTTAATGCAAGTAGAAGGGAACATGATTGGCATTTTAGCACTAAGGAAAATACTCCTTCACTGTAAGGTATTTCACTATAGGGTGGTCCCTTTTAGGTCCCATTTCAGTATTGTAATATTAGGTATACAAGACCTTAGGGTAAAGTGTTCCATTTTAGGTCCCATTTCAGTGTTGTAACATTATGTATACTATACTGTTATGTATATTTAATTTAATTGTTTGTTTGTTAGTTTTAAATATTTTTAAAATTTCATTACATGCTATTGTAATGTAACATTGTATGCTGGACTTGACCTTATCCAAAACTGAGTTCATTTCTGCTTGACTTGATTGACTTTTTTTATTTTATTCATTGTAAACAACTAATACATAGCAAAATTATTCTCTGTGTATGGGGACTGCTCCGGTGGCCTAGTGGTTAGAGCATCTGCCTTGGATGTGGGAGGTCGTTGGTTCAATCCCTGGCCAAGTCATACCAAAGACTTATAAAAATGGTACTAACAGCTGCCTCGTTAGACGTTCAGCATTAAGAGGTTAGTGTTAGGACTAGTTGGCCTGGTGTCAGGATAATGAGACTGGGTGGAACATCATGCTATATGTCTGCGGCAAGATGCCTCTGTGCTAGACATCACTCTAAACTGCCACACTGCAGACATAGTAGCAATATGACTGAAAAATTGTTAAAGCTACATTAAAAATCCAAATCACACACACACACACACTCTGTGTATGGGCTTAATATCAGGATCATTATTAATAGAAGAGGTAAATATGTTTATTTGGGTCAAAGTTTTGGATTTTCCTAAGTGAATTTTACATGATCTAGTTTATTGTGTTGTCAACATTATATCATTCTAGAAGGTTATTTTCCATTAGGTAATGTTTTTATTTTAGAAAATGCTAATTGTGACCTGAGGTCAAGTAGAGAACTATATAATCTTGTGATTGTGAGGACTTGGTCATTCATGCTTTAACATCTAGCACTTTCAAGTTGTATTATGTTGTGACCAGTTTGGCTGAATTTTATTTTCTTAAAATTATTGAATTCAAGTGATTATTTTCTCTGGAAATAAATAAGTGCTCTGATAAAATTCTTGGATAGAGACAGTCACTGGAATTTATAGTATATTCAAACCTGGAATTATATTTATTTGATTCAACAAAAGACTGTTGACACATCAACACTTTAATAGCTACCACAGACACATCAACTTCATTTTTGGGATTTTTTCTGAACTTTTACTGAATTTTATTCAGGACTTTAAATTACTAGGACTTTGTCTATAATTCTTGGATTATTTTGGGATTTAATTCGCAATACAGTAAGTTCTTTTTTCTCAATTTCACTTTGTATTCTTGGGAAATAATTTTTTAAAAATTTTTTACAAAGCTTGTTTTCTTTCACTCTTTTCTGTTACTTATTTTAAGAGCATAGACTCGTAACAATACTTTAGTATAATGTGGTCCCTTTTAGGTCCTATTTTAGTTTTGTAATATTATATATGCATTGCCTTAGTATAGAGATAACCACCTTTGAGGCTGTCCACTTTATGTCTGTCATAAGCAGTGTTATACTGAGAGAGTACTGTAGTTACATATCCAGGTCATAGGGGCATTCACAGCAGATGAGAGATTAAATTTCTGTGCTACATTCCAATACAATAAATTATTATACCTCTGCATCGGGATGTGAAAACCTTATAATGATCACCTTTTCTGTCTGTCTGTCTTTCCACATTTCCAGCAATGCTAGGCAACCCTTGGACATAATCTGATACCATTTGGTTGGTACACTTCTTTATGCATGAACATATACCTCTTACAGGTTTCATAATTTCAGCTCTATTTATGGCAGAGATGCAGATCTTTTTTTAGACCAGTTTGGATTTCATGTTAAAATTGGTCATTTGATCTAACACAAGACTGATTTTGTGGAGATTGCCTTCAGAAATATAGTTATCATTGCTAAAAACAGAAAAACCTTTAACCAAATTCTAAGAAATTGCTAAACACAGTTTTGACAGAAATTGTCCTATCATGAAGATCTTCTAAATGTTTACAAGTAAAGCAGATCTAGCATCAGGTATGACTGTCATGACTACAAAAAGTAGATCTAGCATCAGGTATGACTGTCATGACTACAAAAAGTAGATCTAGCATCAGGTATGACTGTCATGACTACAAAAAGTAGATCTAGCATCAGGTATGATTGTCATGACTACAAAAAGTAGATCTAGCATCAGGTATGACTGTCATGACTACAAAAAGTAGATCTAGCATCAGGTATGACTGTAATGACTACAAAAAGTAGATCTAGCATCAGGTATGATTGTCATGACTACAAAAAGTAGATCTAGCATCAGGTATGACTGTCATGACTACAAAAAGTAGATCTAGCATCAGGTATGACTGTCATGACTACAAAAAGTAGATCTAGCATCAGGTATGATTGTCATGACTACAAAAAGTAGATCTAGCATCAGGTATGACTGTCATGACCACAAAAAGTAGATCTAGCATCAGGTATGACTGTAATGACTACAAAAAGTAGATCTAGCATCAGGTATGATTGTCATGACTACAAAAAGTAGATCTAGCATCAGGTATGACTGTCATGACTACAAAAAGTAGATCTAGCATCAGGTATGACTGTCATGACTACAAAAAGTAGATCTAGCATCAGGTATGACTGTCATGACTACAAAAAGTAGATCTAGCATCAGGTATGACTGTCATGACTACAAAAAGTAGATCTAGCATCAGGTATGACTGTCATGACTACAAAAAGGATAACCTTTAAGTTGCTTATTCTGAAGAATAACTTGTCCAAATTTAATGAAATGTGACAGAAAACATCAATGATCAATGTTAAACAATTGATGCACTCAAATATTGTCACCTTAAAAACACAGAAGAAACTGTCATGACTTTGCAGAAACTAATAAACAAAATTAGATCAAAATTGATCAAAATCATCTTTACTAGAAAGCCTTTCTAGTTTTTACAAAATGATGCTAATCTGCTATCCAATTTGACAGCATTAATAAAAATGAAAACAAAACTTATAACGATTTCTCAAAAACTGTTCAACAGAATCTGACAAAGCATCTTTGCATAAATAATAAATTGCCTTTCAATTTTGCACAAGTGATTCTAGTCCATGTTTCAATATGGCCAGCATTGTAAATAGAAACAATCCTAAATGACTTCTTCTCAAACAGAAATCATACTGGCAGAAGGCCTACCAAGTCTGCACAGAAATAATGCTAATGAGTCATCTAAAATGACTGACATTACTAAAAATCTAAAAACATTGAAATATCAGAAAGCAGGTTACTAACTCAAATTTCTTAATCATGTGCCAATGCATGGATTTTAGGTAGTGATCTTAGGCTCATTTGGGTTTCTTGTAACCATAACACAATAGGAACCATTCAATATCAAGGTACAATTTAGTACTAAAATCTTGATTTTAAAAGTGGATGTTCATCTTAAAGTGTCTTGCGACTGAAGATCAGGGTCTGTGTTGTTTGTTTTACTGATTACTCCTAACAAACTGCACAGACTCAGATCTGCCATGATGGGTCTGTGCAGTTTGCAGTTGGACTCATCTTATAAGTGGGTATATACGGTAGTTCTGAAACCATTTAGCATGTCCTAATGCAGGATGCACAATTTCCTTGTAGGATTATCATCTCTTCTGCTTTACTTTTGAATTATGGGCCTTCTTGATAAATATTCCACATTCTTTTAAATTGTGCTTTAACGTGGACTCTTTTGAAACTCTTTTGCTTAGATTTATAACGAGTTTTGTTTTTCTGTTTCAAGGGGAGGCTACTGCAGTCCCATGATGTAGGCAAAGAGGAACTTAACTAACAGCTTGTAAAGTTAAGACTATGGTGAATGAGGAGAGAGCTCAAAATAAGCTAGGCTTGTTGCTGAATCCACTAAATTTCTTTATTGATTTTATGCATTTTCCATGATGTGTCTGCAAAAACTTGTTAAAATCAACAGCTTCTAATCAGCTGGGCTGTTGAAAGTGATGACAGTTTAGGTTATCTGAGAAATAATTAGATTTAAATTGATGAGAAGGATTAATGAATCTGTCACAGGTCAAGTTCTTCCTTTTTCTGCACATCCTAATTAGTGCCTGTCTTCAGAAAATGAGTCTTTCTGAAATTTTTCTAATGACCTATATTATATTCTCTTACAGACCAGAGGGAATTCATTCCAAGTGAATGGACTGGTAGCTACACTTGTCCATTACAGGCTAATGTTTCTCTAACGCTCAATGTAACGAAGTCTGAAAACAGAATCGAAGTAGCAGGAAATCTTACATTTCTTGCATTCAACCTACCTTTCTCTGGCACTTATGCAAGTATTGCCAAATTCCTCACAGTGCAAACAACAGGAAATATCATCAGTATAAATGAAAGAAACTACTCATCCGTGGAGCTGAATTTGTTTCTTAAAGATTCTATCACCATGAATGGGTCCATTGTGTTCCTTGGGCCTGTGCAGACGACATGTGCTCTCTATCTAATCCGTCAAGCAGGTGAGTGACTTTGATGAAGCATTAATAACATGCATGTTTTACAGCACATATTGAAAAGCTATCCCAAACGTACAGCACAGTATATATCATTGATGAACCATTTGAAGTATACAGGTCATGCAATACAGCATTTACCATTAATCAACCGCCATTCCAAGCATTTTTATCATTGATGAGTATGACAAGACAGAATTGTGTATGCATATGAGTTAATTATGCTGCTTATAGTCATTTTACAAAAGCAAATGCTAACATCTCAGGTATTTTAAGTGTGCTTTACCTATGTATGTTAAATAGGGGTCAATGCAAGAAAAATATGACGTGCAGACTATGAGAGTAGGACTGAAGTAATTAACTTACACATTAAGTCTTTGGATGGTATATATTTGTCATGGGTCTTTTGTTTTCAACTTTGAAGGTCTTACTGATAATTAAGCCTAGCAGAGAAGTTAACCAGAATTGATAATCCATATTAAGTTTATGCCATAGATCAGTCTGTGATCAATATTTTATTGTCTCACCTTTTTTTTAGAAAGCACAGGACATAGGATCATGATGTCAGCAGTGTCAACATTGGTTCAAGGTTAAATTTTTGTGCATGCCTATGTGACAGTTTTTGTGCAAGCTCATAATTCTGCCAAAAAGGCAATGCCATTTTTTATAGGACTCTTTGACTTCAAAAGGTCTTATGCGTTAAACCTTTTATTTTTGTTTTGTTTCAGTAACTATATGATAAGCAAAATCGTAATGTTTGTGTTAATGTTTCTGAAATAGCATGCCAAACTCATGGACCTAAGGTTGTGGGTTCAAATCCTGCCCAAGTCAGTCTAGATTGGCTGCTGTGATTTATCTCTGTGCACAGCACTTTACTCCCATAAGTGATCAATTTTTACACCTTGGCCTAGTGGTTGCATTCAATTTGCATCACTTGGCTTTTATTTCAGGAGCACAAACCATAAATGAACTTCTGGCAATAAACAAATTTTGGCATGCTTGGAAAAACAGCGGCTCACATAAGATTTAGAGAGTTTATAAACATTTTTCAACAATGAATGAATTAGGTAGATATGGTTGAATGCTTTCTGTAGTAATTTTAAGTCTCTTACAGTGTTATAATTCAAGTGTTAGAATTCTCTTTCTGGCAATATTATGATGCAAGCATTAAAATTCATGTTAAAGACATGTACCATGGCAGGGTCAGTGTTATCTACATTTCTGTACATAGTAATGCATTGTCATTATTTCAGCATATTCTTTGCCTTCAAGGAGGATATCTGGTTTTTGCACAAGACAACAATAGAATCCACAAAATATGTGCATCATCCTTTGATGTGCCAATTCTTCTGATTGTTGCGCTCATTATCTTGTCAGCAAAACTGAAACTTAGATGTCACTCATAATAACTGTCATATTCTTTACTATTTCTATCGGTTGCAATTCAGCTAACGTTGCATTGAAAATTTCTTTAAAAAATAGAAATATTGCAGTATTTTTGAAAGCTATCACAGTCTCTTGATGCCATGTTTTATGTAAACAAAACTAATCCAATGTCACTTTGTTGGCAACAGTACTTGAAAAAGTTCCGTTATAATATGACCCTTTTATAAAATCCAGTACAGCTATATTTTCTCCATATCTTTAATTTGGCACATGATAAAAATAATTTGATAATGTTTAGCCAAAATTTATGATATAAGAATGCAAGTAAAAAATGACATTATATTTAGTCTAACGCTGTTATATTGAATGACTGTAGCAAAATATGTTACAATATGTTCATTGAATTACTGTCTAGTTAGTTATTAAGATACTAAAGTTATTTTTATTTCTTGACCATAAGAAAGACTGAGCTTATGTTTGGGCCTTGCATCAGTCATGCATCACGAGTCCTTTCCACTTCTCAAAAACTACCTAAGCAATTTCAACCAAACTTGGCAGAACCTCACAGTTTGTATATATGATGATGAACCACCATTACTAAAAGTAGACAAAACACCAAAATAACTAAAATTAGGAAACCTTTCAATAACTTCTCAAGATATCTGAACAGAATTTGACCATTTTGGACAAATCATTTTGCTAAGAAGGCCTTTCAGGTCATACAGATAATGCTGATTCATGATTAAAGATGGCCATTGTTACTAAAATTAGAAAGAACATAACTTCTCAAGAATGGCTCAGCAGAATTTACGTGAATTTGACAGTGTCCCAGCAAAACAACATTTCCAAGTTGTACAAACTAATGCACATCAGCCATGAAATCTGACCACTTTACTTAAAACAAAACAATCAAAACATGCTTCAATGACTTCTTCTAAAAAAATGCTTAACAGAATTTGATCAAGTTTGATGTATAACATTATGGTTTAAAGGCCTTACAGTTTTGTAAAAATGATGCAGATTCACCATCAGGTATCACCACTATTAATAAAAATAGAAAATCCTTTAAACAGTTTTTTCTACAAAAACCATTATTCAGAATCTAACTAAATTTGATAGAAAGTATCCTGGCAAAGAGAACTTTTAATTTCATATAAATGATGTTAATACACTGTTAAATATGACTGCTATTACTGAAAACAAAACTATCTAATAACTTCACAAAACTGTTCAGCAGAATTTTACCAAATTTGACAAAATGCATCCCAGCTTGATTGCCTTTCAGAATTATAAAATGATCACAATCTGCCATCTGGGCCTTGGCTTGTTGAATGTTTAAGGCACTTGCCTTTATATTTACAGATTACTCATATCTCACTTCTGTCCACATCGGTTCAAGTATCAGCTCAGCCAGTGCTGATATTTGAGAAAGCTTGCCAGTAGCTTCCCTTCAGTTTATGGTTCTTCCCATTTGCTTTCTGGGTTCTTTCTCCACCGGATATGCTGACTGAGAAATGGCATTAAACCCAAAAAATCAAACCTAACTAATCTGCCCTCAGATATGGCCAACATTATTTAAGAAAGAGAGACATAAAGAACTTTATTCTCTCCCACCCACCCACCCCAAAAATAGAACAGACTTTGACCAAATTTGATAGAATGCATCCTGGCACTGAGGCCTTTCAATAAATAATCAATTTTGGGTAAATTATGCTAATGTACTATCAAATGTAGATGAAGATACTGTAAACAGAGATGCCTTGAAAATGTTCTTTTCATAACATAGGAACAGATTGGATAAAATTTGTACAGAAAGCATTCATCTGACCCTTTGATTCAATGTCCAACTTCACTTGGAATTAATTATAATGCAGATGTCAGACAGGTGAGTGATCCCAGGCCCACATGGTTTTCTTGATTTTTTTTCAGTGTATTTTGGAGGCTGCAATTTGCAGGGAACATGTATCAGATATGGACCAAACAAGGACCAGTACTTTTGTTGCTGCAATGATGGTGAGTTATTACTTTTTTAAATTTCCACTGAACCTTATTTTCTACGTACAGTAGAACATTCATTATAAAGACTTAATGAGAGCTATAAATTTGTCTAGATGATTAATTGTCTTGATAAATGATAACTTTTATATAAAATACCTGTGCTCAGGGAACAACTGTTACTCCATATAATTGAAAAGGCCAAGGTAATAGATGTTTTGTTAAATAATTATTAAATTCCTTGCAAACACTGTCTGGCATTTTGTGTGTCATCTTGTTTCCCTCCCACAAAAAAATCTGTGCCAAAAGTTAAGTGAAAAAATCAATGATAACCAAGAGTCAGTTTGTCTTTCAAACACAAATAGTGATTTAAAGATTTTATGCAGGAAATCATATTAATGTGATTCATAATAGAGCTGAAATGAATACCAAATTTTCCTATTAGAATATTCATTTAATGTATTCAAATAGGATTGGACTGTTCATCAATGTTAATAAAGGTATCAACTCTATCCATTTCTCATTGTCTACAATGGTATTTTATTGACATCCCCACTTCCAGCCAAGCCCATTGAAAGCACTGTGAATTAAGTCATCTAAATCTAATCACATGAAATTGCAGAGGTCTTGAGTTTATTTGTTGTGCTTTCAAATGAAAAATGAACAAATAAATGAATGTGTTATTGTCCCTGTTTATCTTCAAACTCAGTACAAACATAAATTTTCCTTTAATGGTGAAGATGGATGGTAAAATGCAGAAACTTGATTACCAGTTTTGTATGAATGAGATATCTTTTAGTGTTTTTTTTTATGCTGCATCTTTGTTCCTGTTAGCAAAGTATAATTCAAAATGGTATACATAAACATTTTTATGTCTCATGAAATGTACACACACAACGACCATCTCAATTGTTTGAAAATGTGAAAAATTAAACAAATGTTAATATTAATTAAATATTATGGACTTAGTTTGAGCTACTAAGAAACATAGTATTTAACTGTAGTTCTCATTTTATTGTAAGAAATGATATATCATTTATATAGTTTTTATGAATGCTGCAAGAGGTCAGATACATCATGCATCAACTCACAATTGCTCACTTGTATTGTTTGTCATGTATCCATTCACAATTACTATTTGTAACTTCTCCACAACCACTTGACAGAATTTGAGTAAACTTGACACAGTTTGAGTAAACTTGACAAAAAGCATCCTGGTGTGAAGATCTGACATTCAAATGAGCAAATCTGTGAGCTGCCATTACTAAAAATTTGAAAACATTTATATAACTTCTTCTCAAACACAGTTCAACAGAATTTAACCATATTTTTTGACAGAAATCATACTGGCATGAAGGTCATTCAGATTTGTTCAAGTGATTTGAAGGTCATTCACTGTCAAAATATGGCCACCATTACTTAAAATAAAACACCTTTTAAATGACTTATTAAAATCCACTCAGTGGAATTTGACCACATTTGACAGGAAGCATCCTGGTATAGAATACTTTTAGTTTTAAACATATGATACCAATCGACCATCAAATATGGATGCCATTACTAAAACTAGAAAAACTTAAAGACATCTCAAGGACTGCTCAATGTAATTTGGCCATATTTGAAAGATAGTAGCCTGGTATGAAGACCCTTTAAATTTATACAAATGATGTCAATCTGCCTTCAGATATGGCCACCATTGCTAATACAGAAATAGTTTTCAAAGACATCTGAAAACCATTGGGTGGAATTTAAGTAAACTTGATAGAAAGCATTCTGTACATGCCAAGTAAACTTGATAGAAAGCATTATGTACATGCCAAGTAAACTTGATAGAAAGCATTCTGTACATGCCATTCTGTACATGCCACTTTGTCTATTACAGCATGAGAAGTAACCTGTCCTAAGGAATATTGAGAATAAAAGATTTTGAGTTCTCCCCCTTGCTAAAAAAAATAAAACAGATTTTAAAAAATAATTTCAGAATACTTGACGCATAAATTGAAATAAAACAAGTTAGCAAAATTAGCAAAATAATACTCCTTTAAATTTGAGCACTCTGTAATTTCAGCTTAGGAAAAGATATAAAATTTAAATATAACAAGCAACCTTCATGTAGGTATAATGATTTACGGAGAAGATTAGTTTCGAAAAGAATGGAGTGTGTGCATTCTTATCAATGAATTTGACATACTGTCTTCTTCACCTAGACCAGTAACTCAGTTGGTGGAGTATTGGACTGATAATCTGAGGGTTGCAGGTTTGTTACCTCCCCAAGCCAGGCAAGGTTGGTTGTCTCAGTGTGTCATTAGAAAAGGCATTTAGCTTCCATTTTCTCAACATGATATAGTCAATAAGGAGTTAAAAGTGCAATTTAAAGAAAAAAATAAAATTAATAACAGTTTTTTTAGACACTTTGCTCTAACTGATAAACAACCCCAGCCAAAACCACTAAACACTTTAAAATGTCCTTTTTATATTAAAATGCTTGAATGATTTGTAATTTTTAATGGCATTACTTATATTATGGCATTTCATATATTTGATACCATTAGTCACAAATATTTTATATTTTTATTTTGATTTTTCACTTTAAAAACAAAACAAATAGCAACAAAATACCCAATATACTTTCTCCTGAAACACTTTCACATTTAATTGCTACGAGCAAAAGAAACCCATTTCCATAAGGAAAGAAAGATATTCACAGAAATTTGGTAGCACCTCAAGTCTGAGCCAGTGGTGGGAATAAATCCACACCTTCTAGTCACAGGTCCAATGCCTTTATTAATGAGCATGGCTACCCTGGGAGTGGATCTCAGTGGTTTCCAAGTAATGACCGGTGGGGGGGGGGAGAAATATGCTTTTTAAATTAAAGGGTAATAAGAGGTCAAGTTCACAGTAGAAGCTTGTTAAAATTGCATGTGGGTGGTCAGTGGTTAAAATTATTGGATCCATCAGTATAATATTTTGGGATCTGAGGTTAAAGACAGTTCAGTTGGATACAATTTGGGGGAAGAAAATGTGTGTGTGTGTGTGTGTGTGTGTGTGTGTGTGTGTGTGTGTGTGTGTGTGTAAGCACCAGACCTATATCCAGTTTCACTGCTGTACATGGAGCATCCTTGCAAATGCCAGATCAAAGGGCGAAAGGTCACTTTCATAGAATAAATTCACTTTTTTGTTGTTGGCATACATTTTTGTCAGTTATATCATGTCACTATGTCTTCTGTTTCCATAACTGGATTGTTGACATATTTGGCACAGAAGTTTAATAGTGAAGATGACACACCACTAGCAAGGAGGTGCATTGGGGTAAGGTGGGTGGAAATCAAAGTTCAAAGTTCATAAGTATCATTCGGTATTTTTTTCTAAGACCATGGCAACATAACTACACAGCATAATAAAAAATTCATGTTTTCATGCTCTGGAAGGTGTGAAAATAAAAAACAGTTTTGTTTACTAGTATGACATTTGTGGATGGAGGGATAGGTGGATGGATGGAAAGTATTTAAAGTGTTTAAAGTTAGTACTGCAATTTATTCCAGGTTTTATTGGCCAACATTGTGAGGTATCCACTACAACAACCTCTGTAACTACAAGCTCTAGTACAAAAACAACTTCAAATCTGATCCATACATCTGCAAGTACCATTAAGACAACAAACTTGACAATGCCAGCCTCTTCTGGATCTACAAAAACTACACCCACTACACCACATAACACTACTCCAAAGACAAACATTCAACCAAATACTGCACCAACAAACCCTAATATCACAAGTGCACCAAGTTCTACATTGACACCAAATACTACAAAAGCAACAACCATTAGAACAACACTAAGCACCACAACAACAGTAGCAGCAGTTGCCAATACTACTTTAACAAGAGCCAGTACAGCATCAAGCACAATTAGTACAGTAAAAATGACAGTTAGCAATAGTACAACATCAAGTACAATACCAACAACCATAAATTCAATAACAAGTGCCATAACAATAATTCCTAATACTACAACAAAATCACCAACATCAACAGCCACATTAGTAACAACAATCATTACAACACATACACCATCTACTTCCCAGCAACCAAATACAACATATAGCACTAAACCAACAATTCTTTCATCTCAACCAAGTACAATTAGTACAGCACAAACGACAACTCAACCAACACCACCAACAATAAAACTAGTCACTACATCAATGCAGAGCACAACAAAACCAAGTACTGCATCAACAAGTACCACATCAACAACTATCACCACTACACCATCAACAACTTTGCTAACAACTACAACACCAGCTGAGGTAGCAGTGAATGGAAAAAACTACAGCTTCCATGTTGAACTTGTGAAAGAGGAGTACAATGAGAACAGCTTCCTGACTATAATCAGTAATGCATGGATCAAAGCTAATGCTGGTAAGTTATTGGAAATTGTAAAATTTCTCAAATTTATAAATTTCCACAAATTTTGTGAGAATATTCAATTGACAAAAGTAGTTTTCCTGGAAAAAGGTAATATGCACTGCTATGATTAATATAAATTGGTAATATGCACTGATATGATTAATATAAATTAGTAGTATGCACTGATATGATTAATATAAATTGGTAGTATGTACTGCTATGATTAATATAAATTGGTAGTATGCACTGATATGATTAATATAAATTGGTAGTATGCACTGCTATTATTAATAGGTAGTATATTCTCATATGATTAACATAAATTGGTGAACATTTAATTATTTTTAGTACATGTATATGTATCAGGATCATTTTTACTTGTGACAATGCCAATATTTTTTTCTTGGTTGACTTCTTTGTTCTACTGGTCATAGGCCAGGAAAGCATATGGGATGGTTTGTTGTCTGATGTCTATTTGTCTGTCAGCACAAGTTTGTTATCACAACTCCTCATAAACAGCTTAGAAGATTGCCATGAAACTTTACACACATGCTCATCCCTTGGTCTAGTTGGTCCTAAATAAAAAGGTGTTGCTCAGACATCCAGGATGGTCACCACATTGGCCATCTTAAAAATTATATTATTGCTACTTCTTCTGAATGGATGGTCTTATCAACATGGGGTTTTCACTGACAGAGTTCGCATGATGTTTAGTTGGTCCTAAATAAAAAGGTGCTGCTCAGACATCCAAGATGGCTGTCACAGTAGCCATATTGATAATCTTATCACTACTTCTCCTGAATGATTGGTCATTTCAACATGAGTTTTTCACAGAAATACATTTTATGATAATTGTGCTAGTCTGACCAACACAAGGGCCAGCTTTGAAAATCTTTTTATCCCTACTTGTACATGGCTGGTATTATTGACATGATGACCATCATGATGAATGGATAGTCATATTGATATGGGATTTTCACCAAAAGACTTCTAATGGTGTTTACTTGGTCCAAAATGACAATGGTGCAAATATATGTCAAATATGGCAACCACAGCAGCTGACCTTTGAAAATGTTGCTATCACTAAAAAAATATCATCAATACTTTCAACATTCAGCAATTAAAATGAAGAAATGGTCTTATTTTGAATTCCTGAAAATTCTTTCCAACCAGTAAAGTGTCAGTCCTTTGGGGGACTCTTGGTTTGATGATAGGTTTTACTGAAGTAGAGTTGACAAAAAAAAAAAAGAAACAAGTCATACCTGTAAGTTTTTTCTGTTCCTTGGAAATCATTGAGCTACACTGTTACCATTCAGTGGAGTTTATATTCCACCAGGCTTCCGTCAAAACTCCACTCAAGTGAAGCTGAAATTAAGTTTATCATCTATACAGTGTCTGATTATACTTGAAATCCACTGCAAAAAGGCCAGATTTAAGTGAATCAACACATTATGTTTGATATTCATTACTTTTCTGCTGGTGGTGGTGGTGGAGAGATTGGGGGGGGGTGTTGAAAATATTTCTAACTGTCAAATAGCTTGAAAAAAAGGTATTATTGCCCAAATTTATGTCCAAGAAAAGGTCCATATTACATTGATTTAATTAATCGATAAATATTTACTATCTTGAGGTAAAAGAAAAAACAATAATCTGACTCAAAGAAAATCCCAGCCCATCCCCAGTTTTAAATAATTGGGGAATGATATATTTATGTATGAATGGTACTATACATTGTGTCCCATAGACTCACTTGATTAATTTCATAATTCTTAATCCATGTTTCAATTTCCTTACAGGATTAAATTTGAATTCCTCAGTCTTAAAAGTGAACATTTCATCATGGGATGCTCTAATAGACAGAGAAGGGTAAGTCATTGATAATATGCTACATTCATCTATGGTCATAATAAATAGAAAATTTGTAAAAACATGCTGCAACTAGATACATTGTGTATATACAGTACAAAAATAGCAAGACATCAAAGTGGAAGGTTAGTAAATTTTTACTTTAAGTTGTAAAGTATTTGTCAAATCAAACAGGTTCCACCTTTTATTCCTTGAGTCAGATTATAGTTAATATTTTTGCTTTTCTGATTTCTTTTGGTATTCTGAAAAGTCTTTGAAAAGTGCTTGAATTTCCCAATGAAATATCTGTAAGAACCATGTTTATACCATTACCATGAAAGGCATAGAAACTCACATTCTTGAGACCACTATGGTGGCCTAGTGGTTAGAGCATCCACCTCAGATGTGGGAGGTCGCAGGTTCAAACCCCAACTGAGTCATTCCAAAGACTTATAAAAATGGTACTAACAGCTGCCTCGCTTAGTTCTCAGCATTAAGAAGTTAGTGTTAGTACTGGTCAACCTGTTGTCAGGATAATGTGACTGGGTGAGACATCATGCTACATGTCTGCGGCATGATGCCCTAGTGCTAGACATCACTCTAAACTGCCACACTGTAGACATGATAGCGATATGACTGAAAAATTGTAAAAGCTATGTTAAAAATCCAAATCACACATTCATGAACATCTCTCTATGTCCTTTTCTCTGGTATTATGTCAACCAGACCAGTTCATTGCCAGCAAAAATTGTGTACTCCTTTACATAAAATAATCTGAGTCAATATGGTTTTGATAGTACTGAAACTCACATCTTCAGGCATTCATAGAAATGCACAGACAAAAGTATCTTCACTGTTTTATACTTAATATATACCATGTAAACTCACTTATATGTTGAGTTAAACTAAAACAAAGATCCTGATCTGCCATTGCATAGTGTGCCTGCAGATCAGGGTCTATGTTGTTTGTTTTACTGATTATTCCTAACAAACTACACAGACCCAGATCTGTCAGCACATAATGCGCTGGCAGATCTGGGTCTGTACAGTTTGCAGTTGGACTTGTCTTATAAGTGAGTAAATACAGTATATACCATAAATGAGTGTACCTGATCGTGATGAAAACATATATTCATCTCTGAACTTCTCCTTTATTTGTTAAGTTTGGAACTTGGTATACTGAGATCTTTGTTGATTTTGCAAGTACATATGGTGGCTTTTCAAAATAAATCAAAAATACTTTTGTTCTTTTTTACTTTTTGAATGCCTTTGCTTGGATTTGCTCAACAAGGATGTCTAATTTTGTAGTTATAATTGGCTACAATTTTTATTAAAATGTGTGTCTCATTCCTTGTAACTTTGCATACTTGCCATTGTTTTTATAAGCTGTGCACATGTATTCTGTAAAAAATATGTCAAAATTTAAGTACTTGTAGATGTAGATAGTATAGTTCCTAAAATCAATTGATTGGAAAAAGTCTATCCCTCTGACTAATATCAGTTTCTAACACACAGGTAAATCTACTTATAACATAATGATTAGATAAAAGTACATTCCTGTCACAAATAAGTCAGTTTCTAACACACAGGTAAATCTACTTATAATAATTAGAAAAAAAAGTCTAAATGAGTTTCTAACACACAGGTAAATCTACCTATAATATAATGATTAGAAAAAGTCTAAGTGAGTTCCAACACACAGGTAAATGCACCTATAATCTAATGATTAGATAAAAGTCTATTCCTATAACTAATAAGTCAGTTTCTAACACACAGGTAAATCTGCTTACAATGGACCACTGTATTCTGCTTACAGAAAACACTCAAACTTCAAGAAACTCTTCTTTTCTAAATAGAAGTTAAGTTCTAAGAAAAACCTTTGATCATCTGTGGGTTGAAATATTTTCACTTGGCTACTTGTCTTGAGGGGCAAGTGACTTAGAACTTTTACTTGTCCTGGATCAGTTTTATTCATCTTGCACAGTGCATATTACTGAATTGACTTAAAATACAACTTGGCCAGTAGCATCATTGAAAAGTGATTTAATTGTCCTCATTCACACCCCAGAAATATCACCAAAATGATGAAGATTTTCAGGTTCTTATGATGAATCATATTGCTGATGATGAATCATATTACTGATGATGAATCATATTGTTGATAATCAATCATAATGCTGATGATCAATCATATTGCTGATGATCAATCATATTGCTGATGATCAATCATATTGATGATGATGAATCATATTGCTGATGATGAATCATATTGTCGATGATCAATCATACTGCTGATGATCAATCATATTTTGCTGATGATGAATCATAATGCTGATGAATCATATTGCTGCTGATGAATCATATTGCTGATGATCAATCATATTGATGATGATGAATCATATTGCTGATGATGAATCATATTGTCGATGATCAATCATACTGCTGATGATCAATCATCTTGCTGAATGAGATTCATATTGCTGATGATGAATCATAATGCTGATGAATCATATTGCTGCTGATGAATCGTATTGCTGATGATCAATCATAATGCTGATGATCAATCATCTTGCTGAATGAGATTCATATTGCTGATGATGAATCATTGTTCAGGCTTTAGTCTAAAATTCTGACTTCTTCTACCTTTTTGTCTTTTTTCTTTCTTTTTCTATTTGTAATGAATTCCACATGCACTGGTATGCCTAAATTTGTTTTGTCCATATGCTGGTGTTGAAAAAAAAAAAAATAGTGCAAAAAGCATTTTTTCTTTATAAACTGGAACTCAATTTTGATTTAAAATCTCCACATTTGCGATTGTGTCTGACTACATGACCTTGGAAGTTGGTTCTACTACCAAATAAATTGACTGAATTGGTCTTGGGGCATACCTAGGTAGTTCTGTCTTGGGGCATACCTAGGTAGTTCTGTCTTGAGGCATACCTAGGTAGTTCTGTCTTGAGGCATACCTAGGTAGTTCTGTCTTGGGGCATACTTAGGTAGTTCTGTCTTGAGGCATACCTAGGTAGTTCTGTCTTGAGGCATACCTAGGTAGTTCTGTCTTGGGGCATACTTAGGTAGTTCTGTCTTGAGGCATACCTAGGTAGTTCTGTCTTGTAGCATCAACCATAGGTAGCTGAGCATTGATATAGAATCAGTAGAATTAGTATAAATTGCGGTACTACAAGTCCTAGATTCTTTCCGGTAATGGATACTTTTGACTTTTTCATGGTCAGAAGGTTTTAATTTGGAACTGAGCAAGTCATTTGAAGGAAGGCAAGTATTTGACTAAAGGATGCTTGAGTTTTAACAGTTTTTAAGTATATCTTACTTGCACCTTTCTATATCCATTAATTTGTCTTGCCATAATAAGGACAAAAATTTGTGATAAACTTTTCTCATACTGTGTTTACATTTATTTTCAGGTGTCTGAATTTTCATGCTTTTACAAAAATTACATTTTTATCACTAAATAAACTTGTGGACTGGGGGAACTGTCCTATTGTTTCCATTGTTGGATGTTTTACTTCATTGTTTGTAGTGACCACAAAATATATGAAAATGTGTATCCCACCAAAAATAGAGAATCCACAGTAATATAAATGAATCCCATCCAAAAGGAGAGAATCCACAGTAATATAAATGAATCCCATCCAAAAGTAGAGCATCAACAGTAATATAAATGAATCACATCCAAAATAGAGAATCCACAATAATTTAAATGAATCCCACCAAAAATAGTGAATCCACAGTAATATAAATGAATTTTATGACTCATAATTTAGACATGTCGGTCAAATGATTACAAATTTAATTGTTGTCTATTTCCTTTTTTGGATGTAGGCAGGGGCTTATGACATTTTTAATCTTTTATAGGGTGGAAGTTCTTGGAATATTCTACAGAGTTCAAGTGCATGTGAACTGGGACAAGTCTCTTGTAGTCCCAGGCCATGCAGTAATGGAACAAGAAGTGCAGGCATCTTACAACTCCAGAATATACATAGGGCAGATAGAATCCCTGATTTCTCTCGAATTCAGCTTCCATATTAACATTGAAGGACCTGGACTCACTCAAGAAGAAAAGTCAAGAGTGGAGAAGGCAATAAATACAACATGGGCAACTAACAGCAGTAAGAAGTTTTCATCTCTCTTTAGGTTACACTGATTGTAAGGGGGACATTTCAGTTATGATAGATTTTGTTACCCATTACATAAGGCAAAGACCCTCAGATTTATTCCAATATAGTATATATTAATTAAATCGGATATTTTCAAATTTTATGAAATTCTATCTTAAAAATGAGTAGAATCTAATAAAGAGGAAATGTAATGAATGCACAAAATATGAAGAAAGAAACCTCGTGTTGGCAAGCCAAGATGTCTGTATATTGGAACCTTCCTTAATAAACAAATTACAGTGTTTATCTTTCAATCAGACTTGTGGGCCAGAGTAAGAAATTTTTCAAACTGTACAAGAATAACCTCTCATTAGACAAAGATACCTATAGAAGCTACTTGCCATGATGTTGCGAATGGATTGATCAGGAGAGGAATAGTACTACAGTGGGACCTGTCTTGAAAGACCACCCATTCTGCCCCAAAATAATGGTCTCTCAAGACAGGTGGTCTCTCATAACAGGACATAACACTACGTAATAAATCTGTGCATGGAGATCCTGATCTCTCAAAACTAGTGGTCGCTCATAATGGTGGCCTCTCAAGACAGGTTTTACTGTATCATCAGCATGAGCTAGATAAAAAAAATAAAGAATATCACAAACTAATTGATGTTGTTGTTGTTGTTGTTGTTGTGGGGCTTAACGCCATTTTTCAGCACATGATAGGCTATACATGGCGGCCAGTATTAATGGTGGAGGAAGAAACCGGGAAATCCCTGGAAAGAACTACCAACCTACGAGAAGCTACTGGCAAGCTTTCTCACATATCCACATTCGCCGAATCTGAGACTCAAACTAACTAAAACAGTGAATGCATACATTCATTTAGAAAAACCCTCTGAATTAAGTTTTGACTCGAAGTGGAAAGATTTCTAAAATTTTTTTCTTACCAGGAACATGTCACAGAACACTTTAGATCTTCTTAGCCAAAATTACAATGATATCATACCACTATATAGTATACAAATATTATAAAAAAATTTTATGTTGCTTCTTGTTTTCCATAACTGTTATTAGACTGCACTTGCTATAATTTGGTGCTATTCATGAAAAAAAAAACACTCACCATTTCCACCAATCATTCATCAGTGTGAGTTGATTGGCTTTTTGAGTCCTACTTATACATTGATTATGTGTGATTGGCTTTTTGAGTCCTACTTATACATTGATTATGTGTGATTGGCTTTTTAAGTCCTACTTATACATTGATTATGTGTGATTGGCTTTTTGAGTCCTACTTATACATTGATTATGTGTGATTGGCTTTTTGAGTCCTACTTATACATTGATTATGTGTGATTGGCTTTTTGAGTCCAACTTGTACATTGATTATGTGTGATTGGCTTTTTGAGTCCTACTTGTACATTGATTATGTGTGATTGGCTTTTTGAGTCCTACTTATACATTGATTATGTGTGATTGGCTTTTTGAGTCCTACTTATACATTGATTATGTGTGATTGGCTTTTTGAGTCCTACTTATACATTGATTATGTGTGATTGGCTTTTTGAGTCCTACTTATACATTGATTATGTGTGATTGGCTTTTTGAGTCCTACTTATACATTGATTATGTGTCTTCATTTTTAATAACTTCTGTTAGAGAGCAATTGTGTATTTATTATTGAACAATGCTAATTTAAACCTTTTCTAGGTTTAGTGGGCTGTAACTGTATGCTGACTGTCACAATTTTGAAGATGGAGGAATATGTAGGTGAAGATAGGTAAGAACACTGAGTCATATTTAATGCATGTAGAGCTAATTATGAAAGATATCAGAATTATACTAGAAGAATATGAAGAAAAATGTTAGAGGTACAAAAGGAAGAAGAGGGAATTTGCCCAGATAACAGTTTTGAAGTATGATGAGCTGTGACGGATTCATTATGTTCAATTCTGTTTATTGGTATTTAAATCCAATGATATGATTATCACCAAAATAGTAAACAGTAATACACATTGGGAAGATGAATCTGACATTGCCTTTACATCACAATGATGATCTTGATTTTCATGGTAGAAGTGATTTCCTAATTCCAATTATTGAAAAAAATGCAGTTTTATTTGTCAATTCATTTGTCACAAGCTTCATCCACGTGATAATTAATACCATGCAAATTTGTAAACATGCATTTGTCATAATGTTGTGGTTATTATATGTTCTTGCTTATAAGACAATTCCAACTGCAAACTGCACAGACCCAGATCTACCAGCGCATTTTGCACTGGCAGATCTGGGTCTGTGCAATTTGTTAGGAGTAATCAGTAGAACAAATAACATAGACCTAGATCTGCAGGTGCATTATGATATGGCAGGAAAGGATCTTTGTTTTAGCAGTTTG